>PVJX010002277.1:0-32786 GCA_004027295.1 Dolichotis patagonum
ACTTCTCAGTGATCAGCTCTTAGTTATAGGTAGGGACTCCTGATTTGCTGCATATTCAAGACAGAAGGCTCTTTCCAAATCTGGACCTGTCCCTGTAACAGCCCACATCACCACCTTCCCTCTGGGGCTCGTGACAGCACAGATACTTGGCGGAGTCCAGCTGGTGGGGTCCGGCGTCGCTGGCATTGCTGAGCTCCTGGTTGAGGAAGCTGGCCTCAGCATGTTAGCAACCCTTATTTGCTGGCCCTAATAGATACATTTTGCCTCCAGCGAAAAGTCTGCGAATAGTTAATAAAAATAATGAGAGCAGTAGTGGAGAATTAATGGCCACTTTATTAGGAGAGATGGAGTCCAGTGTACAGTGTTCTTGAATAGGGAAACTGTTTTATGGGCAAAATTAACTGAAAAGATCTTATTTAGCCAATTTTAAGGTAATGGATTTGGGGTTCTAAATGTCAGTAAATGCCGAAAGGAAATTTAGTGGTAAAGCTTGCCATTCACAGGTACTTCCTCGGTTACCAAAGGGAAGATCAGGCTTTCTTCTCTGCATCAGGCGCAAGGGTATCTGCTTGCATAATTCTTGTAAAAGAACAATGAAGAGGAGACTCTTTGGGAGCCTTTGAGCTTTATCTTGCGTTACCCTTGGCTAGGCACATTGTCTCTATTTTTTTCTAGGGCTATCTAAATCAGCAGGATATCCCTGTCTTCTTCAGTGGCCATGCTACACTCTCTTGAGTAAGTGATTCTTAACCACCTCATTTTTGGTGTGACCTGTGCTGAACATAATGTGTTCTGAGAAAAGAAGTGCTGGGCCAACTCACAGGTGACCTGTTCCCAGGAGAGTCAGATTTAGGACTTCCTGCTGATGGCGGATTTGAGAGATGCCATTGCTCTGGTTTGAAAATGTCCTCAGACATTTTTGTGCTAGAAACTTAGGTCCCAATGCAGTAAGGTAAGGCCTACTCAGTTCACAAGGGCTCCGTCTGCCTGGATAGATTAATGGAGTTAGTGCAGCAATGTGCTGTAATAAAAGGAAATTCAGATTCCTCCTCCTGTCTTGTCTTGGTCACTCTTCCACTTTATGCTTCTGCCCTTCTTCCAAGGTGGTTACTGCAGCAAGAAGGCCTCGGGAGATGTGAATCTTTCGTTCCTGGACATCTCAGTATCAAAACTGAAAGGAATGTGTTTCTTTTCTTGTCCAACCAGTCTGTGGCATTCTAGCGTAGCAGCACAATGTAGACTCACACAGCCATTGATTGGGATATAATGATCCAATGGACAAGCATATTGGGTTACGCAAACAGTAAATACCGGTTGCTGCTAAATTATTTATTTAATTTGTTTAAAAATGAATAAACAACAATGAGCAAAAACACAAGACAAAACCCCAGGGAGGGATGCTGAAACGACGGTAAGCAATGTCAGGGTACTGGAGTCAGGTGGCAAGCACTGAACAGGCAGCAGTGGTACCAGGACACACAGGAGAAAGGCCCACCTTTCATCCTACGTCCTCTTCTTCTAAAGGAGCGTGTGATGCACTGTGGTCTCTGCAGGTCTCAAACTCATCCCCATCTGATCTGTGTTCATGTCTGTTTCACGGGACAATTCCCGTTGAAGAAGTAAGGTAGGCTTCAGCAAACATGTTTACTACAAAATCTGTTCTTTTTCCCCAAGTTTGCATGCTTGCAGCACTAACTTACTTTTTATTTTTTCCAAAAGGGTATGACGATGTCCCTGTGCTGAGGTTTCTGGGGAGAGGAAGACACCGTCACAATACTCACAAGTCTCAGACTGGCAGGTACCCAGGGCCTCCAGAAGGTCATGCAGGTGAAGGGACAAGTGTGCCTCACTACAGAAGTGCCCGTGCAGACTGGACCTGGAGTGTCCCCTGGAGGACCATGTTGTAATGGCTTAGTCCCCAGCTTGGCACTATTGGGAGTTGGTGCAAAGTTTAAGAGGTGGAGCCTAGTGGATCTTCCAAGGTCAGAGTGGGTGTGCACTTGAAGGAGCCAGGTGGACACTGGTCTCTTTCTCTGCTTCCTAACTACCATGAGGTGAGCAATGAGTTCCACCGCACACGCTACTCTAATGTGCTACTTTGTCACACACCTGAAAGCAACAGGACCATCTAGAATCTTCCAACACTGAGCCACAGTAAGCCTGTGCTTTTTGTAGATTGACTAAGGTACTTTCTTATAATAAAGGAAAACTGACTGACAGAGGTGCGAAAAGTACACACAGAGGACAAGATAATTGAGAATTACTTTCAAATGTAATGAGAGGAATTTTTAAGACTGCTACAGAGGAAGAAAACTATACAGCTCACACCAAGTGACAGGACAGCCCAGGGAGTTTCAGGGACTGATCAGAAGTTCAGATTAACTGGTACATGGGACACCTGGCAGGAATGGGAAATGTCACATAACAGGTACAAAGCACTATAGAGTGTCCGCAGCGGTAGACATAGTAGGCAGTAATGATATCTTGTGTTTAAAGACCTTACTGCGGACCAGTATGCAGAAAGTCCTGGATGGGCTTGGTAAATCCAGAAATTGTGTGCATGCTAGATTTGAATGGAAGAGCTGGAAAGCAAGGAATTCATCCAACCAGGAACTGCTGGTCCCACAAATCTGATGTTCACAGCGGCGTAAGAGGTGCTCTGCAACGGACAACAGTTTAGATGCCACTATAGTTTTCCAGACTAAAGATAATACCTTGATTTTGAATCACATTGGTTAATATAGAAAAGTTAAAACATGAATGAAAACCTTTCAAAGCAGGCTGGACTCAGGCTTCAGACTGAGAGAATGTTAATGTTATAAACAGGAACTGGTCTGTGACAGTGATGCCGTGCGATGCTCCTCTGTGTCAATCTCTAATTTATTCTCTTTAGAACTCCCTATCAAAGCCTAGCCATTGCAGTACAAAGGAAGGCGCTCTACAGCACACCTTAGGCAAACACCCGTAGCCCAGGTGAGCAAAAAACCTGAGACCACTAAGTTCCAACATCGCTTACAGAGCGAACAAATGAAGACACACCTTCTTTATACCTTAGAGAAAGTTACCATGAATTATTTCCAGAGCTCTGTCTTCTTTCTAAAGCATTATACTGGGATTAAAATACTCTCCTTCTCTCCATTCTTCTCCTTGGGACACCATCATCAAATAACCTTTAGTAAGTTTTCAGTGCCTGAATCAGTGTGACTATGCAGTTTCCTCTCCTTCCACAGTTGACCTTCACATGACAGAGTAGAAACCAACCAGGGAAACTCACCTGGATACAGTCTTTTCAGTGGAAATCACAAGAGAGGAGAAAATGAATTATTTTGAGTCTCCGCTACCAACACTTTCTTCCCTGTAAGAGCTCTCCTAACAAAACTGAGAAATTAACCATATCTGCTTCTCTCTGCAGACAGCTCCCACTGTATCCCCAGAACTGCTTGTCTTTTGGGGAGGAAAATAATGGAAGAAGTTGGTGAAGAATTCCAGGATACAGACAGCATGCTGGCATCCAGCCCCTGGGTTTCAGAGAACCACGAGGAAGTTGCTACAGAGGTGACTGGCTTTGAAGGAAACTCAAGGAGATAATCAGTTGGATCACAAAGGCAGATACTGGAGATATTTGTCAAAATGTCAGGGTTATGGTTACTGCCACTATGGTTGCTTTTCAATGCATTAGTCCTCTTAAAAGCCTAGATCTAAAGTGACATTGGACACAGGGATTTTTTTCTCCTTCTCCTACAGATCATCTTAGGAAATATATTCTGTTTTTCTGTGGAGTGTAGAATTACACATAGAGACTTTCTGCCATGCAAGAAAGGAGAGGCGGCTGTGTGTGTGTGTGTGTGTGTGTGTGTGTGTTTATTTTAGAAAAGCGTGAGAAAGACACAGCAGGAAGTGAGTAATAGACCCATTCCTCCACTGTGCTACATCTCAAACTCCGTTGAAAAGAGAGTTGTAGAGAGCATAGAGAATTAGCAAAAACCGAAGCGAGGGCCCTAAGGAAGGCAGAGCCACAGCCACAGCCCTTGGCTGCTTCTGTCTTCTTCCTGTGACCAAAGACAAGTTCTAGGGTCCAGATTAGCCCACTGGCAAGACACTTAAGCTCCCCACAGAGCAATCTGAGCAATCCACTGTGCCATGAGTAATGCATTTGAGGCCAAAACCTGCACGGCCAATTGGCCTAACTCGGAGATTGCTTAACCTAAAATAGAAAAGGTAAAGGTAATCAAGCCCTCATGAAATGACATGGTATGCAGAGGGCTACTCTTGTGGCACTGAAATGATAGTTTTCCAGATAATCAATAGAAAAAAGCAACCTGCTGCTCCTTAAGTGACTTATTAGTGCAACTAGAGGAAATGTATTTAAAAGTACTGTGTAGGGGAATTCTTAAAACAGGAACTGGCCTTTCATAAGGAAAACTGCGCTGTGGAAGATTCACATATATTAGGCTGTTAATTATTTTGGTTTCTATTTCAAAAGAGATGTACTGTTTTCCAAGGGACAGAGATGCTAAAATAGATATTGCTATCTACTATATTCCTTCTCTTTAATGAGTCTACTGTCTGCTTTGGGGGGCTAATAGAGTTCCCTACCAACCCCTCACATGTAGCTTGACCAATGTGTGCTGCCTTGGAATGCCTTGTGGAATAATTTAAAGCTTTCCCAGGTGGTGACATGAGACTATTTCAGATGTGTCATATTAGTTCTTCTAAATTTCTGTACTTGGACCTGAGATTGAGTCCTAGTTAATTATCAGCTGTGTAATCCTGTCCAAGTGTTTAAAATTTGGAGTTGCATTTGCTTCATATGCAGATGATCATCATCACAGTTACCATTATAACAATAAATCTTTAATAAGTACTGGGTAGTGTTGTAAATTCTTCACGTGAATAACCCATTTTATTTATTCTACAACTTCAAAGAAGATATCATAACTCTACAGCTGAGAAATCTAGAAAGGCAAAAAGATCTACCCAGGGTGTGACTGACTGAAGATCTATAAAAACACTACACTTTTACAATATCTATTATACTTTCAGATCCCATTACTCTGCCAGGTTTTATTATTTTTACTCTAGAGAGACAATGTGATATTTACTAATATGAGTCTTGTTTATTTCACTTATGAGGATATTTTCAAGTTGCCTCCCTTTACCTATAAAGGCCTCAAGATCATCCTTTTTAATAGCTGAGTAGTATTCCATTGTATAAAAATACCACTTTTTTATCCATTCTGCAGTTGATGGGCATTTTGGTTGTTTTCACGATTTAGCTATCACACATTGTGCTGCTATGAACTTTAGTGCACAGGTATCACTGTGACATGACCTTTTCAATTTTTCTGGGAAAATACCCAGGAGGGGAATAGCTGGATTGAATGAAACTTCCAATCCTAGTCTTCTGAGAATTCTCCATACTGATTTCCATAGTGGTTGCACCAGTCTGCACTCCCACCAACAGTGGAGCAGTGTTCCTTTTTCCGTGTAGCCTCACCAACATTTGTTATCAGTTGATTTCTTGATGGCAGCTATTATTTCCAGAGTGAGATGAAATCTCAATGCTGTTTTAATTTGCATTTCTCGAATGACCAGTGATGGTGAACATTTCTTCATATATTTATTTGATGTTTGTATATCTTCATCTGAGAAATGTGTGTTCATCTCAGATAGTCATTTTTGGAGAGGGTCTTTGAATTTGGGGGGTTTGATGTTTTTCAGTTCTTTATATGTTCTGGATATAAGTCCTTTGTCTGAGGGATTGTTGGCTAAAATTCTTTCCCATTCTGTGGGTTTTCTTTTCACTCTGTTGGTGATTTCTTTTGAAGTGCAGAAAATTTTTAGTAATATGAGACCCCAGTTGTTGATTCTCTGAAGCATTTCCTATGCACTTTGCATTTTATTCGTGAATTCTCTGCCTATACCTATGTCTCCAAGATTTCTATCTACCTTGTCCTCTAAATCCTTGTCCACTAAATCCTTGTGGATTTAGTGTTTCTGTTTTAATATTTAGATCCTTGATCCATTTTGACTTTAGTTTAGTGTATGAGGACAGGCATGGGTCTATTTTCAGTCTTTGGCATGTGGAAAGCCAATGTTTCCAACACCATTTTTTAAAGAGGCTTTTTTCCCAGTGAACATGTTTAGCCCCTTTGTCAAATATAAGGTAGCTAAGTGTCTTTGTAGTACTGTTTGCATCTTCTAATCTATTCCATTGATCCTCAGGTCTATTTCTTTTCCAGTACCATGGTGATTTTATTGCTGTGACTTTGTAGTATACTTTTAAGTTAGAAATTGAGATGCCTCCTGTCTTGCCTTTGTTGCCCAGAATCACCTTTGCTATTCTAGGTTTCTTTTGTTTACAAATGAAATTTAGGAGTGTTTTCTCTAGATCTGTGAAGTATGTTAACAGTATTTTGATTGAGATTGTGTTAAATCTGTATAACAGTTTTGGGAGTATGGCCATTTTCACAATGTTGGTTCTTCCTAGCCAAGAGCAAGGAATATCCTTCCATTTTCTAATATCCTCTTTAATCTCCTTTTTTACAGTAGTATAATTTTCAGCATATAGGTCTTTTACATTTTCGGTTAGGTTGAAGGTGCTCTAAAGGATATAACAGTATGTATAGAGTGTAAGATAAATGACCATATCACTGAATTTCTGTTGGATCATTGAAGAGGATTTGAACTGTCAATGTCTGAGTGTCTAGCCACTTTTTATGCTTTGATTTTGTGACTTTGGCAACTATTTTTAAGATGACAATGTGTAATGTATCAACTAGCGATTTTATGATGTTAATTTTTTTTGAATTCTGTATTTTTCTACCTTTTTTCTTTTTTTCTATTTTGTTTTTTTATTTCCTTTTCTTTCTTTAAAAAAAGATAACAATATGCAATATAACAACCATTGTTAAATTTCTTTCATTCTGTTTTGAAAGTCTGTATTGTTATTGCTTGGGGCTTGTCTTATTTGCTTTTTGTTTTCTTTTCTGACTTTTTTTCTTTTTAAAATAAAAAAATTAATAAAAAATGTTTAAAAACACTACACTATACTGATCTTGGGGAAGGTGCTTAATAAATACTTTCTTTCTTTGATTTCCTTCCATTCCATGTCCAAAAACAATTCCTTATGATCCTGAAATGCCACTAGCTGCATAAAGAACACAAAACCCTCTCAGAAGTCTATCATCTTACCAAAGACAAAAGACAAACAGCTCCAGCTGAAGATCAGTCCTATTACATCTGTGCAGTGCCTCTTTCAGTCTGGCTGTCAGCATTTTACCTGCTGTCCTATTTGCAGTGTACTTTGCATCCACTGCTATCTTTTAGTTTCACTTTCCCCATCTATAGTAATGAGATTTGCAATAATTGCTTTTATCTAACTTATGGTAACTTATGAAATGATATGATAAACACAAAGGTAACTTGCAATTAATGCACATTTTCACTTAAAAGCAATGATCTTCCACTCCTGAAGGACAGGTAAGTTGCCAAAAGGTATAGTTGCATCTATCTCTTCTGAAGAAGGGAAAATATAGTTATAAAATCCATTCACTATTAGCAACTTTGCTCTGAGCACTGCTGGTTGCAGTGACCAAGGCAATTACCATTTTTGACCACATTTCAAGAGGTCATTTATACATCTCAGCTCAGTTTGCAGTCCTGGTAGGCCTACTGCATTAGAGGGCCAGTGGCTGTTACTGGAGTTAGTCCAACAATAGGATAGGAAAACAAACCCAGGTTCAGAGTACTGTAAAAACATAAGCTATACTATCTTCAGTGCCATAAATGGAGAAAGAGATTTCCTAGGGTTCCTGCAAGTTCAGTACTTGGAGAATATTTGAGAAAGAAACAGAGAGAGACAGAAACAGAGAGAGAGAGAGAGAGAGAGAGAGAGAGAGAGAGAGAGAGAGAGAGAAACCTAAATGCATGATCTGTAGCAAATGCTGGAGACCCAAGTCAAACTTTCATCCAAGTTAGCACAAGAATATTCAGCTAGATGGACACAAGATGTGATTTCAGCCCTTTTATTGCAGAAAATAAGAAGAAAATAACAATTACTTTTCTAGAAGTGAAAGTGCAGAGATTGATTCTTCTACAAAGGTTACAAATGATAGTGGCTATTTCTTCCTCCTTTCTCCCTCCAGACTTTCCTTCCTTTGATATTCATTGAGCAAAAGCTAATGCATGAAAAATCCTCCAAATTGCTGGTATTTCAAAATGCAGTTTCATTCAGATTAGATAAACCAGCTCCATAGTGATCACCACTTTTTTTGACAGTGTGGAAATGCAATTTCATCAGTGTGCTCCAAGCCACAGCCCAGGCCTCTCTTTTGGGTCCATGTCCTGGTTTGCAGGGCAGCCAGCTGACAAGGTTTCCCTGCAGACTGAATGAATACAGCAAGGCAGCACACAGAATTCTCACTAGCATTCTTCTATAAGAGCTTCCATAACTGGGGACTATTCATAACAGACTCATCCAATTATAACCTAAGGTAGCTATGCAAAATGGCAAACCAGTGAAAGGAAGCACAGTTTTGGGCAGGAAAGTGTTTAAGGCAATACCTAGCACTGAGCCTTTGTTCCTTCTGTTGCTGTGTACACCAGGAAAGCAACGTCCCCAGAGCTCTGGGGTTGCGTTCTGAGCACTTTGCTTCCCTTGCTCTCTACCCTACTATCATATCCAATCTACTTTTCACTCCATCTTTTCTGACTGTCTTGGCTTCCAACCTTCCTGTCTATCTCACACTTACTTTCTCTGCATGCATGCTGACTGGACTTTCGACACTCACAGATGGGCCCTACCCTTTACCCTTCACCCTTCACCTTGATTCTTTCTGGTTATTGATAACATGTCTGGAACAGTCTGTCCTGTATGGCCTGGTCTTTCAGGCATCCCTGCCCAAGTGTGGCCCTCTGCACCCACTCCAATCCACCATGCCAAATCCAATCAGGCCAGGTGATACAACAAGGGGTCAGAACAGAGGTTTCCAGCAAGTAGCTTTACTCTTGTGCGTCCAGTACATCGGAGCACTGTGGCACCTAGCAGGAGGTTATTCAATGTTACAAAATTAGTCACTGGATGTTTAAAAAGTTGTCCAAATTTGTTCATCTGATAAATAAATATCATATCCTAACTTGCTCCCTCAAATTTCACACGATTAGTATGTATTTCATGGAATATCTTCCCTCATCTTAAGCATCTTAATTTTGACAAGTTTGAAAAAAATAAACAATTCAATACTAAACAACAAAGACCACAGGATGGAAGAAGCTGCAGAGGTAAGAGAAGTAAGAGAGAGGCTCAAGTTGGGTTGGGAGTTCAGAAGGGGGGGCATCATGCACTAAGGGCCCCACAGAGGGAGGTGACAGGCAGCTGGGGCAGGCTTTAAAGAGGCATTGCTTGGGAGCATGTGGTAACACACCACGAAAGGCCTGAAACCCTGATGATGTGGTATGATTTAGTAGACACCCGCTGAGGTGCCAGAGGTATAGAAATGTGAGATATTATGTAAGACTGAAGTTAAATTGAATTTACTTGTGTCGGTCATTGTTTCCACAAAAAGAAAAAAAAATGAATAAAAACAACAAAACAAATAAAAAATCCTTTATGACCCCAGGAACTTATATTCTCTTTCAAGCTATCATGTCAGGAATTGTGTGTTTTGCAAATGGCTTTGAAATGACTTAGAATTTAGTTTTATCTTACTAACAGCACTTCCCAGATGAAAAGCAGCAAAGCGTCTCCCTCAGAAACACAGACATCGCTGAAGCACCACTGGGCCTGTTGCCAGACTGACATTTTATCTTTCCAACTCTTCCTCCTTCTCTGATGGCCTTACAGCCCTCATCTTACTGTCTGGATGCTTTTTACACCTGACTCTGCCCTTGATTCTGCCTAATCACTACCTCAAACTATTTGATCTCTCACAAGTTGTAAGTATTCTGCTACTGAGATCTAAAAAAGATCTGCCTACCTATCATGATCTGGGAGCTGCCCTTTTTGGAAGATTCCTTGATCCCTTGTACTCTACATCCATCATCTACTTTTTTTTTACAAGATCTTGTTAAAATGACTTCAAGCTTCCCATCTCCTTGTGTTGAATACCATGGTTAGATAGAAAGTGGTAAACTGGTCAGTCACAGGCATGGCTAGTTTCTGGTCTCTTGATTTTCAAGGCAGACTTTTGTTTTGCTAATAGATCTGGAAGCCATTTTGCTTACCAGCCTGTAGCTAAGAAAAGTTGACTTTCAAAGTATAGTTAGAAAAGAAAAAAGAATGCAATGCAAATAAGCTTAAACACAGCTGTGACAAATGTAGCTTTCCCAGAGAAGTGCCAGCAACATGGTCTGAACCCACAAATTCCACTATTGGGTAGTACCATAAATCCAAAGGGATGTGTTAGCAGCAAAGGTGGGGGGGAACCTGGGAAGGAAAAGTTTGTCAATAAATCACGGCAGAGGTAAATAAATATCTTAGAATCTAGATGATCATCCTTTCAAAAGATGACCTGTGGGGACAGATTTACTCATCCTGCACTGAAAGCCCACAGAACTAGAAGGAACTCTGATCTGTGATTGTCGTTCACACAGGACGACAAAGGAAGTCTAATGTAATTTCTCACGTTTCTTAGAAGATACGGTCTTATTTTATTTTACCCTTTGGTTGAAAGTTGAAACATTACAATTATGTCTCAAAGGATTGTAAGTATTACAGATCTGCATAGAAATAGGTAAAAAGCCCATGTTAGATTATGTGTCCTGATTTTGGGGGAAGGAAATTTATGGTCACCATAAGCTACACAGGCTCATTCTGTGACAAGGTCTGACTGGGTGAAAATGGAGAGTCCGTGCTGTGGTTTCACTGGTTCCTAACTGGAATCAAAGGACAGAAAGAGCCCAGGAGTTTGTATGTCCACTCACTTCAGCTCTTCTCATTCTTGCCAGTGTATTCATGTTGAACAATGGTTACAATGGTGCTGCTTTATTTTGGTATTTGACATCACAATTTATAAAATTTGCAGGCAGATTAGCATGACACACATACTGTAAGGATAGTAATCATCATGTCCATTTCACACATAAGGAAAATATGTGTAGACACCAAGAAAACTGGGCAGTGAGCCAGGATCAGTGAAGAACTGATCAGAGCTAGCTGTGAGATCATGTCTTCCTGAGAGACATTTTATGGCGTCCACTCTCCCATAACACTGTAAACCCTCAAGGTCTGCCCGGTTCTGGAAACCACCAGAGAAATGACAGAAAAGTACTGTTCAGATCTACAAAAAGCAAGAACCAAGCTGCTTTGAACAGTAGGAAGAGTCACAAGACATGCATTAAAATCAAGAGACCTAATCCTAGCTGAAGGAAAGTCACTTACCTGTGTTAAGACACTATGTACAGTTTCTCTGAGGCACTTCCCACAAAAAAAGTTTAGATTTAATTGTGCGATCACTTAATTAAGTCTGTCTTTACCAATAGGCTGGAAGTTTCATTAGAGCAGTGATTTTCTTTGGGCTTTTGCACACGATTTTATCCTCTTGTCTAGCACTGTGTCTGGCACTCAATAAGTATTAATTGAATGCTTGAATGAATGGACTAATAAGAGGACTGAGTTGCTAAAGAAGGATAGAAAATAATACAGCTTTCAATTTAACATAAGGAATCTCCTATTAAGTAATGAGAAGTCTAAGATAGGGCAGAATGTTCAAGACAGTCGACTTTTTTTCTGTATGTTTCAGAATAGAATCGTATCAGTGTGGCCTTTATTTCCAGCTGCTGGCACCTCATTACGGGGCATCAAAAAAAGCCAACTCTGCTGAGGGTGAAAATGAAAGAAAGAGTGGGAGAAGGAGCCTGATGGGAGAAAATAAAGTTCCTTGTATACTAGGACTGCGACAATTGTGGAGAATGTGACTTCCCAAAATGTCGGTGGGCTGTAGCCATGATTAATGTTGCTTTCCAAGAGATAACCTGACCTCTTATCCTAACAGGATGTGCACATACATCCAGGGTCGCACTGGGTGGCAGACTCTTTGTTCTGACTGTAGGTGAAGATGGAACCAAACCTGTGGGAGGGTGCTGGAGTCAGAGAGATTCGTAAAGCTAAGTAGTTGGAGTGGAGCTTTCCCTCAGTCCTGGTCTTGTTAGCAGTAAACTTTACCAAATTTTAAGTGGATTAGGTTTCAACTTCAGCTTCTGTATTTTCATTGTTCTTGTTTCTTCTGTCTTAACGGAAACTTTATAAAGGTCACCATCAGAGCACGTTAATATATACAGCATCTCAAAATGGTAAATGCCCTGTAACCCGGGTAATAACTGCCAAGAATCAGCATCACTGATTTCTAGTTAAAGCGTACTAGCTGTTAGCAGCAAGAGAATGAACATTTCTGAAAGTTTTCAGATTTACTGTTATTGAACACCCAGTTACTAATTTGGAATCAGGTATAATTTTTTTTGCTGCAGTACAAAATATCTTTGAACAACAGCTTGGGTTTGAAGGAGATGATTTTCAAACATAACTTAATGTGAGGAGTGGCTTACTGATATTATAGTTTTCTTCAGTGGACAGGTTCTCCATCTTCTGGCTATATGAATAGAAAGAACTTTAAAGATGAACATTTGAGTGGATCTTAAAAACCTGGTTCTTCTTCCCCAGTGGCCTGTGTTCTCTACAGCAGCTCATGGTCCTGTTTCTCTTGTCTCTGCCTTCCATCCTTCCCTCCTTCATTATATGACTCATTGTTCGAAGGCCCATTTCATGGACTCAAAGTATTTAATTTGATCCCTGTCTATCCACCTGGATACACAGTAGATGCTCCAAAGAAAGTGTTGAAAAATTTAATTAACAATGGAGGCAAGTCCTCAAAGTCTGCAAGAATTATGTTCTTCCCCTGGGACATTTGGTGACATGAAAAAATATGCCATGAATTAAGACACCAGATGCAATATTATGTCCAGAACTGAACAGGGCTCAAACAAAGGCATTGTCACCAGATTTTTCCTAACAAGTAGCCCTTCCGTATCTGGGATGCCAAATCTCACTCCTTCAAATCTTCTTCAAAGACAAGTCCTAAGGCTTCCTTGATGTTTATAAAAGATTTTAAAATCTCCCTGACTGGCATTAAGGAATGAAATGTTAGTAGTAGTTCCAGCCCAGCAGGAAATCAAGTTTATCAAACATCTAGAGGAAGAATTCCTTAGCTAATTGGAATTTGCTTGTTTTCAGACACCTGCCAGAAGTTTTCCACACCACGGCTCATAAATACATTAGAACTCATGAGACTTGGTTTTATTTTTCCTGACATAGTTCCCAGAAAACATTCCTTGCATCAACTCATTCATAATCTAAACACCTTTACAAAATATGTTACAATAGGGAATGAATGAGCATTTGGAGGGGTTCATCTGAACTTCCACTCTCCAAGTGAAATTTTTTTCTTCATTAATAAACAGTGACAAAACTGAGACCAGAATCACAAAACTGAGCAACTGGCAGGAGACGCCTGGTTGGCGTACTTAATTTCATTTATAGGCAATAACAGTCAAGCGACAATATTAAGACACCAGTATGACATCGTAGTGTAAATTGAGCTCTGTCTGATAATCAGCTGCAGAATAAAGAAACCTAATTTTGCATGTTCAAGGCTCTCACTGATCTTTAGCCCTGTGGGTACTAGAGCAAATTTCCTAGTGTCACCTGTTGGTTGCCCTTTGCCTCATTAAATACTGTAGATCAATGAGCATGGGGAATTATAAGACAGCTCTGTCCTAGGAAAGGCAAATTGCAGACCAGCTTCAAAGCAGCAACCTGACCTCATATGAAAATGTTCCAGTTTATTACTTTGCACGACTGTGTGTTTCAATTTATTACACTGATGACTTACCTTGTACTACTCTGTGTTCAATTATGTATTTCCTGTTCTCATTACAGACCTTCAAACGACTGCAAAAATATATTCATTTAATGCTTTTTCTGTTCTTTTAAAATTTTTATCGCTCACAAAGAAAATGGTTTGAGCATTAACACTGGGGATAAACTCAGATTGGTTCTGTGGGCTTAAATTACTCAGATAATTGGAGCAAAGAAACTCTTTCACTTAAAATAGTTGGATAGAATCCAGAAAAATATACTGAGAGTCTGAATTACCTAGACAATTTGCATGCATTAAGATGCATGCCCGATGTGTAACACAGGAAGCAGAGTGTAACTAAAGAACTCTTGGGTCCAAAGAAGACCAAGAGTACTCAGGTGAGATTTTGGAAAGAGATGGAGTAATAGTTTGACACAATTGTACCTGAGAATTTTTCATTTTCTCAGTTTGTGATCTGTGAATATCTTATTTGTGGGAAAAAGGAGATTTACTTGTTGCTTCTCATTTTAAGGTACATGACTTCACGTAGTCTTCATATTTTAAAGGCCTAAATTAAGATAATTAATCAATTAGTTAGAAGATACATGGGGTGAATCATGTATATTGATTGTTTTTCTCACCCCAAGAGAGAGACACGTGTTAAGAATGACCTAAGCTTTGTCTTGCATTAAAATTGGTCCTGCTGGTGGGCTATGACCTGAGGAAAGAAAGACTTCTCCTTCACTCTGTTTCCTGAGGTTTGAAATGTATTTATGGAGGGGAGCAATGAGATACAGCTCAAATAGTAATGTTTGTAAGAAAAGGAGTTCAGTTACTTCCATTCATCCTAAAGGGCAAACAAGTGATGTGGATTTGGGGATTTCTGTAATCAGAGATTCAGAGCCATTGACTGAATCTCTAGGAAGACAAAATCGAGGCAGCTAGCTCCTCCTGAGACCCTGCTATTCCTCTGCCTACAAATTCCTCCTACTGTTATCAGCTCTGGACAGTGCTTGCCCCTAACTAGTTATCCGTTAGTTCTGCTCTCTCTAATCTTGAGGATGTCTATGCCTCCTTTAGAATGTTGTTGAAACTCTGCCCCCAGCATGGTAATAAAATTAATTTTATCCCAGTTAAACAAAAAGTATACATTCAGCATTTTACGTTAGAAACAGATGGTAATATCATGATGAAGACATCATACCTGGACTTATTACTAGAATCATTAATTCAAAATACCAGGTTGAATATAAAAAGTACTGTACAAACAACCATTTTATTTAGGGTACACTGTGGCAGGCAATCTATTTGTTTCCCTAATTCTTTTTACTAATTTAATTCATTTTGGAAGTCCTAAGGGTCAGGAATAGTACGCTCGCCTCATCCATTGCCTCTGCTGCTTATTTATCTAACACACATTCATGAATTTCTAAAACATTGTTAAGTACTGTGCTGAGTGCCTGGAATATGGAGATTTAGAGAAAAGCATCCGGTTAAGATGTCTGCTGGGTTAGGGTTCCTCCTGACCATAATCCCTCCCTCACCTTGCCTTGACCTTCACTCTTCGGCATTATGAGGAGCAAGATATGGGGTTTCTGGATGGCTCAGTCTCCCGAGATCACTGGAACAGATGCACAACATCCCTATTATCCAGAGTCTTCCTATAAAGCGATTTCACATTTTATCCTGTACCAAGCTCATTTGCTGTTCACACTGGCTTTAAGTAACTCTATTTGATTTACATCATTCTCATTCTGATCTGCTTTTTCAACACCACAGAGCCGGGCTTCAGTGTTACCCAGCTGTGCCTCTTCTTCGCCACCTTCTTGAGGTGAAACACTTTCCGTGGTGTGAAAATAAGGAAACCTCCTTGAAAGGCAAAGACACAGTCTGGAGCTGCCTATGCTGAGAAACTCTCCTCATTATAGAAGTATCTGATAACCTATTTTGAAATATAAAACAGTCCTTTCAGGCTGCAGTTGAAAAACATAGTATTTTAAGATTTGTCTTGAACATCTCCTTTCAGGGGCTGCTTAATGAATTCCTGAGTTTAAATGGGAGTTAGAGAAGAGAAGTCTTTGCTTGTTCTTTGTTCCCTGAAGAAATTAATACACCATGATTTATGGAGGCTGTCCCAAGGCGCATGTACCCGAGGTCCTGTTTGCTAGGCACAGCTCGCAGCAATTCACACCTCATGCTGACTAGGGATGGACACACTTCCAGGCCTGCTCCCCCAACATAGTCAAACTAGGATAATTCAAGAAGAGTTTGTTTACAGAAAAACAGTAGAGGTAAAGGTGAGGTGACAGGGAACCTCAAGGCTGGCAGTGGCAGCTGGTACTTGCTCCAGGCCTAAAGCAACCAGGCAAGGACAGATTATGAGAGCCGAGACAACAGCTTGCATGGAAAGGAAGCGATCTTCTCTGGAAGGAGACAGCTCTTCTTGATGGCCTTTAGGGAAGGAGTCAGAGGGGCAAATACTCCCTCCGTCTCCCAGGCGAGTTCCACTGTGGCACCATTGGACACAGGAGCCCTCTGAAGATTTCCTTACATGTCAGTTTCCTTGGGCAGAGAGCAAGGTGAGCAAAGGTGGGGAGCATTTCCTGAGAGGCAAAAGGAAGACATCTGGTATAAGCAGGGACACCATCACCTCCCCGCTGGACTGTGGCAGCCCACCAGGTCTCTCCTCTTTGGTATAAACCATATCCTGGCTTCCCTGGAGCAATGTCTGTGTTTCTCTTCATAAACGAGTAGTGGGCATTTTCACCCTCAGAAGTGCCATAATTTGGATCATAAATTGTATGCTTATCTAACGGTTATGCTTTAAATTGTGATGTCTCCCAAAGCCTCCTGTGCCCGTGTTGGGGCTCTGGGGAGGGGATTCGATCCACTGGTGAGTTTACACTTAATGTCACGTTCAGAGAGGAGGCCTGGGTCTGGCTGGAAGAGGTGGATCACTGGGTTGTGGCCTGGAAGTTTCTATCTCCACCCCTCCTCCCTTGATCTCTCATTGCTTCCTGCCTGCCATCCCATGAGTAATTCTTTTCAGCCATACCCCTTTGCACTATCACCCTGCCTTGGAGCCAGCAGACTATATATTGAAACCTCTACAAACTGGGCAGCAAAATAAACTGTTCCTTCCTTTGAGTTGTGGGTGCTAAGTAGTATACATAAGCAATGAGGGAAGAACCCTACTTCAGCTCTTCACCCTATGGAATTTGTTCCTCCCAATGCTAGACTTTGAATTAGCTTAGTTCAGGCTTCCCACGTCACTCATAACACGTAGAAGTCTTTAACTTAGCCTCCAAGACTGAAGTGCTCTGCATTCCCTCTCCTTGCCATGTTAGCTTTCTGTCACAGTGACAAAATAGCTGAGGTGACCAACTGTTATTGAGGGAACTATAGTCCTCTCGCAGTTTCAGAGGTTTTAGTTCATGGTTTTGGCCCTATCGGGAGATAGTACATCATGGTGGGAGCACATGGTAGATGAAGCTGGTCTCCTCACAGCAGCTGGGCAGAGAGAGAGCCGGTCCTCCCATCAATTTCAAGTGGACACCCCGCCTGGGTGACCTTACTTCTGTCTGCTAATTCCCGACATATAAATGTTCCACTGCCTCTCAATAGTGCAGGGCTGAAGAGCAAGTTTTGAGCACGTGGACCTTTGAGGACATTTGGGATCCAAAGTCTGGCAATCCTGCCACGGTCCCTGCTTCCTCGGCCCCACACACATGGTGTCCCCACTTACCCCTGGGACCTTGTTCTTGCTGTCCTGTCTGTCAGGAAAGCACTTCTCAAACTTGTACTCAAATTTGTCTCTTTCACTTCTTTTATATTTTTAATGCAAATCTAAGGTGTTAAAATTGTCCTTTTCTATGTTGTCTCTTGCAGTCAAATTCTTCTCATTGTGCTGCCTTATTTTTCTACTTGGCATTCCACACCATCTCTTTGTATGTTTTTCTGCCTTCCTCCAATAGAAGAGAAGTTCCTTGTGGACAGGTATGTTTCTGTTTTGGCAATTATCAGAATCCTAGAGTCTAGTAGAGAGCCTGATACCTGATACATATTACATGCTCAGTAAATATTATTTGAAGACATAAATGTAAATTATACATATAAAAATGGAATTGAGAGGCAGGGATATACCTCAGCAGCACAAGCACCTGCTGACAAACTCAAGGTCCTAAATTTGATTCCTGTTACCAAAAAAAAAAAAAAAAAAAACAAGAAAGAAAGAAAATAGAATAGAGCTTCAATTTGTGAATAACTTGATGATATAAATGTCCTTAAACTAAGTAACAATGGAGAATATATGTTGTTCCAATTCTAAGACATAATCTTAAAGAACGGTGACTATCAATATTGCTCCTACAATTACCATCAGCACCCAAGGTGAGTAGACAAACTAAACTGTATTTCAAGTTTCTTTCATTCATTTGTATCTTTGGTTATAATCTATTTTGCATTTGTTTTTCTTAAATTTGTTACAAATGTTTCTAGTAAGAAGTCCCTTTATTCCATAAATAAGAACTTCACTTATTAAAGAATTTGTGAGTCAGATTGAAAAGGATTTTTACTTGGTTTGTTCAGACCCAAAGAGGATGAACGAATTCCCCCAGGTCACTCACCTAGCCAATGAAGGAGAAAAGACACACGTTTGAAAACGAGAAAAGGGTTCCAGTTTGAAATGACAGAAAGTTTTCCTTTAAGAAAGTTTCCGTGACAGCCGATCCCACTGGGAATGACTATTAGATCTGTATCTCTCAACTCCATCATCCAGGCAGCAACTTCTCTGTCCTCCTCCAGTCAACTAAAAGGTGGCAGAACACACAAAACAACATGGCGCCTGCCCTCACTGAAAGTAAAGCAGTATTCTATACTATGCACATTTCTCTGACAGTCTAAGACAGTCATGTATTCAGGTGAATTGGGAACCAAAGTCATGATTTACCTTTTTAAAAGATGAGAATCTGCTTAGTTTCTGTTATAATTATCATCACCCAGATCTTCCATATCCTTATCCTCAGATTCAAGGGAGGTCATAGTTTGAAAAGACTGAAGGAAAAAAGGAGAAAGAACAGCTGTAGGTTTCATGTAAGCCTCATGCATACGGTTTTCACCATCTTTATGGATGAAGATGTTGAAACCAATGACAATTACAGAACTTGACCACAATGACTCAATAATTCTGACATATAATAGGACCAGGGGGATTTTAACTTATGTCTGTCTATCACTAAAAGTAATGAACTTTACTTAGACCATTCAGCCTTTTCATTTCGAGACTTAAAGAACTAAATGGGCATTTTATTGCTGGGGTTGAAGGCAAGTCCATGCCCAGGCTCTGCGGGCTCAGGGATCTAAAGCAATTTCAAAGAATCAAAGTTAGCTCAATCGAATTTAAAACCAATTTATTTCCATTCTCTTGAGGAAGAAACGTGTCAGCTACTACCATTCTACCACCAGACTGAATCATTCTCAAAGGACCACAACTTCACCTATTGTCAATGAATTCTTAAATCCTTGGTCTTTTTTTTTTTTTTTCATTCTGAACCCAAGGTTTTGGAAGCTCACAATTTGCTATTAAAGCTCACAGGTAAGATTTTTCTATTTATCTTAAAAATTAAGTTAGGTTTACTTTTCTAAAGCGAGATTATGGGGGCGGACATTGATTAATGAACACCTCACTTCATTACAGAAGATGAATTCCATAATTATTCACACTACAGATGATGATTAAGCATAAAATATAGAGATCAGCTTTTCAAGTGTCATCTTCTCTTTCTCAGCACCAAAAATATGATCAGCCTTTAGCAATACCAACAAGGTCAGTGTCCTATGTTTCAGGAACGCACTAAACTCAGTTAGAGCCCCATGCAATGTGCTCACTAGAGTGTAACAAGGTTATGATATCATGTATGGCCTTTAGGGAATTTCAGCACGCAACTGCCTGGATATGCTCATAATTGATAAATTTATACTTACATCCCCGGGCAGTTTATACATAGGTTGATATGTGAGGAGCACTGATCTAGAATCTTCTGTTTGCTTGTCTGTGTTCACTATCCACAGTCAACAAGATAGTTTTGTCATCTTAAAACTTTGTAAAAGTTCTACTCTCATGGTGTTACATACAAATGTCACGATGTACATAGTTCATCGTGGTCAACACGTCATTTCGAAGTCATCTGCCTCTCCTTGTGATCCACCCCTCACTTACCATTGCAACCAAGATTGTCTCTGGACAAGTTTACATGCTTACACTGCCTTGCATATAGAGGGAAATCACTCCATCTAATCAAGAAACCCTTTCCTCTCTTAGCTTTCCAGGTTCCCATGGATATTCCAGCTTTTTGACTCAACACCAAGTTCTTGGCAGACATTTACAAGGTATCCTCACTCCGAAATAATGCTTTCCTTTTCTGTGGTTCCAAGGTCTTTTGTTCATACAACAATTGTCCCACTTATGCAGAGTCTTTGTCCCTGATGGGATATAGATTTCATAATGATGGTGGTTTAACTTAGGCAGCTAAATAGATGTCAGTTGTCAATATATATTATTTTATTAATTGCATCATACTACAATGGCTGAGCAGACAAGAGAAAAATGAATTTGAATTTTAAGTCGATTTTCTGAGATACTATACTTCAGTCGTCTTTCCCTCCCTTAAGTGCATTATGCAATGAAAAGAACATGTCTTCCTGGGTTGCTGCTTTTTAGTTCTATGATCTTGGACATATAACTTATATGAAAAAAATTTCATCATCTTTAGAAGATGAGTGATAACCAGAGCATGGCTTAATCTCAGAACTCAGGAGGCTGAGGCAGGAGGATCACTGCAAGTTTGAGGCCAGTCTGGGCTACATAGTGAGTTCAAAGCCAGCCTGCACTACACAGCGAGACCTTGTCTCAAGAAAACAAAGATGAAAGCAATCATAGATGCTTTTCCAAGATAATTGTGAGAATCAAAAGTGATAATTGATATGCAAGGTTAAGATAATTGGAAAAAACTATATATACAATGCTCATTATTTTTTCACTTATTTCCTTAATATAACTTGAATTTTTTTCTGAAAACTATGTTAGGTATCTATATTACTAAGACTATTTAGAAATGGTATTGGTCTATATAACAGTTGTATCAGGAGAGGCCAGTGTAAAGGAAGAATTTGGAGACACTGTGTTAAATTGCTACTCTAGCAGCACCAAAACTAATGAAGCAAATGAAATTTTGGCAAATGATTCATGTAGGACGTGACATTTTAGTTAACCCTCAACCCCAAATACTGGGGCTAAAGTTATGAAAGTCTTTTGCTGACGGTATATACCATTATTGGCTCTTACTTTATTTACACAGACTACTACAAAATTCATTAAATTCTAGAATCTTAACATATTACAGATTTGTCATGGGCTGGAATTTCTCTCTCTTCATTCATATAATGTGATGACCCAGGGTCAGCACGTTGACCATCTGATCACATGTTCCCCTCCATACCAGTCTGGGACACTATACAATTTTCTTCTTATATTCAGCTTTGCTTCCTACTTTGAGTCCAAATTTCCAAATTCCCAGAGATTTTATCCTTGACAACCTGATTGTCATGCTCTTGCCATGCTGTGAACCCTGACATCCTCTGTGAGGTATGCCTCGGAGCCCCAACCCCCAGGCATCTCTGTAGTCCTTGATTGCATCACCTAGCAAGTCACTTCATCATACCTGGCCCTGCTACTGCACTGCCCCATAGCTAGTCCATTGCTGCCTCCGGCGTGAACACACCCTCGTGCTACTAATGCCTGGATTCTTCCCTTTGTTACTCTCAGACCTTGAACCTTGAACTTGGATAGACCTCTATCCAAACTGAGTCAGCTCTCTGGGCCCATTTCTTCATCAGTAAAAATAACAGAGTTTGATTTTTCACCCATCAGGTTAAACTAGACAAGGTTCACATTGATGCATAGTTGAAAGAACCTGTAGTCTTTTCTAAGAGAAGGCTCTTACCTCATCTTCATAAAGATGCTTCCAAAGCAAAACTGAGTTCACTTCGAATCAAAATTCATAAGCACCCACAAACCCGCCTCTGTCCTAATACTTGGGGAGCGTAATGCAGACCCTGTCGCTGTTCTACCTCACGACATCCTTTTATTCTTCTGAAATGGAAGATTAAGTCTCGCAGCGTGTCTGACTGAAGGCCCAGAATCACCAAATACATAACCATTTGCCTGCGATTTCCCTGGGGAAGGTTATTAGCAACAACTTAGTCCCTGATAAATGACTATGTTTCTAAGGTGGTGGTTTATAGCAAGGTTCCTAAACACACATCATTTAAATCTGCCCGGACAGCCATGTGTCAAATAAACAGATCCTGATTATTAAAACACACAGTCATTTGTAGGCAGGAGGCTGCTTGGTAACTCTAGACGTTGTCTTCAAGTGTACTAAATAATCCAGTCTCATTACTTCATTAAAAGACATTTATGATTTTTCTGTGAAAGAAGTGTGGCTCATTGACTCTCACCTTCCATCCAGAAACATCCTTGGTACCATGGGGTTAAATGTTGCTAAAAATAACAAGAAATTCCTCGTGAAACATTAGTTAGAAAGAACATAAAGACCTTTAAGGCCTGTCCTGTTCAATGACCAAGGGCCCTGGCCTACCCGACGTACAAATGTATTCACGTAACTACTCATGCATGGGCGTCTCCACTTACAGGACAGTTACCAGAGCATGAGGGAGCCTCTCCTTAGCAAGGCCAGTCCTCGATATTTAACAAAGTTCCCTGGCAGCCTCTTACTCTTGTTTCTATTAAACACTCCCTAATAAGCAGCCACCTCTAAGCAAAAATGAAAGAAGATATATACAATCTGAATAATGTATGAATCACCCTGACAGAGTGGGGGTTGATAAAGTGTCCTGTGAAACCATTCTGGCCTGTGTTTCAGTTCCAGCTGTCCACTATGGTACCTGATAATCCTTGGCAATTTTCTACTTCTGTAAGCCTCAGTTTTGCTACTAGTAAAATAGACTATAATTATCTCAATGGGTCCTTGTAAAGACTACTTGCCGTTTTGGATAGGAAGAATACAGTGCTCTTTGCAAGGAATATGCTCCAAAACTGTGTTGTAGTAATACTAGCCGTGTCACTGAAGCATGAATTTATTACACTTGGTTGTGTGACGGTGTAGTCTCTATTTGGAATCCTCTTTTCTCGGGGTTTAACCTAACCAGCCAACTTCTACACAGCCCTACATGTAAACATAGCCCTGCTTCCCACCTTTGACAGTGTTCTGGGACATGTCTAGCCCTGGCAGGGTCATGCATGTGTGCCCTGGACATTAGGACCTCAGTAGCCGATGGTAAAACTCCAATGTCACATCTACCAATTGCAGTAGTAACACCAGGGCGGTGAAGCTGCAGACACCTATTCTGCTGCAACACCTACACTTCAGTAAAAGTCCCCTGACCCTGACTAATGTATCACAGACACTACTTGCTCCAATATTTACTTCCTCTCCGCTTCATTATACCCAACCTTTACACATTTGTGTTACTTCTCACTGATAACTGCTCCTTATCCATGGAATGGGCAAAGAACTCCACTCTCAGGCTCTCCCATGAGTTGCCATCATCTTCTACCCAAATAACGGACTTGAAGTCCAGATTTGTGTCAGGCATCAATGTGACTATTGCTTTGACTATGATTCTAAGCTAAGAACAGAAGGTTTCAACTTTTTCAGAAGTCAGATATAGTTTTCAGGGCCAAGAAAACACTGTACATGCTTTTATTAACCAGGTCACTTGTATTGAAAGAATTGACAGAGTCCACTTGACTTGGTCATGAGACATTCTCTTTACTCTTCACCCTCTTTACGCCTTCCCCGATTCACACTTGTTTTTGCTCTGTGGGTCTTTTTGTGAAAGCCTCTCCTGTAGGGAACTCTTTCCTGAGGCTGGCTGACAGGAAGTGCCAGAAGGATCAGCCTCTGTGATGGAGGTTGACACGTTCCATGATTGTAAATGGATTATTGTAAAGTCAGCATAATGAAGCAGTAATTACCTAAGAGGTAATGGATTTGGGGAGCCTTTCCAGGCTAAATGACTTGCAGTGTATACTAGCGCAGCGATTAAGCTAAAAGTGATCGCATAAATGTTGTACTTGACTGATGCAGGATTTTTCTCCTTACCTTTCCATCTCCTCTTCCTCTGCCCTCATCTCTCTGTTCCTCTTATGCTTCTTTCCTTTCCTTCTAACTTTATTTCTTTCCATCTTGTTCCAAGGAGTTTAAAGTTTAGTAGGCACCAATAGCTGCCATGTTTCCAATTTCATAGTCAATGTACATCCACATACACGCACGTGGACACACACCTGAGAAACGTACTTTTACTGGTGATATGGATTATGGCTGTGATTTGGCTAATGTATATCAGATATATCAGATATTCATCACTGGGCCAGTTATATACATCTCAAAGGATCCTTGAACCAGACAATGGTCAGAGAAGATGGAAGCTTCCATTTTAACCTTCCAGTTAATGTAATAAAACAAATATTCCTTAAAAAACAGAGGACAATTTTGGAGTTACAAGGTAAGTTATTATGTCTGCCCAACTATTCCCTTGAAGGTCATTCATAATAATTTTCATAAGGAAAATAACTTCATTGTATTTTAAAAGACCTCATGATTTCTGCTACTTCGCCCTGCATTCAGAATGTAAGTGCTATAGCCTGGGGTTCTATCCTTGCCTGCAGGAGAGTGTCAGAAGGAAGGGACATAATTTTTGTGCCCTATCTTTTTTGTGCTCTCTAATGCTGCTTGATTCTAAACATGTATTCCATATCACAACCTGTCCATTTTGAGTCACTTGTTATGTGATGATAACCTAAAATGTGCAAAAGGAAGAAATGAACTAAGAATTACGGAACAGTAAACAGAGACGTGAAGGTAGAGCACAGTAACTGCATGGGTCAGCTTTCCCATCACAGGGACACAATACCTGATGCTCACAACTTATGAGAGAGATTTAATTTGACTCACAGTTTCAGAGAATTTACCTCACGACTCTGAGGGATAAACCTCAGAGTCCAAACATGGTGAAGCCAAAATTCTTAGTTCAGGGCAGCAAGGAAGCCAAGCAGGTGGACCTTGCCAGAGAGAGAGGGAGGAGGGACCAGAAATAGTGCCCAGGGTCATGCCTTCCTCACCCACCCCAACACACCCAAGAGTGTGCTGCACCAGTGCACTGGGGGCTCCCAAACAAGTCCTGTGACACAATCAATGTTGACAGTCACAATGACCAAGAAGACAAGTTAATTAAGCAACAGGATGTGTTTCAAATTAAATGTCTGCATTCCTGGCCATAAGCACTGGGCAGGGAAGAGGGAGGAAATGTCACCACTGTCTGTGGCGGGACCGTACCTTGAAGAGAATTGAGAGAATTAATTTGCAAAAAGGAAATCACATGTTGGGGAAGAGAACAGTGTTTCCAGAAAGTTATTGAGGAATTGCAAATTTGGCATATTTTATGAGGCAATGTGTTTGATCAAAAAGAGAATGGGATTCAAAGTCAGGCAGCCTCGTATCAAGCTGTACCATTGGCATTAATTGTCTTTGTCACCTAGAAGTGATGAGTGACTCAGTTTCTACTGTCATTTCCAGAATTATAAAGTCAGGATAACCATCTGTCCTCCCGCTCTTCTTTGCAGGATTACCATGCCTTTCACATAGGAAGAAAGACTTCTTACCAAAACTGGTTACATCTTAATAGTATAGCTACTCTGTGCTCGATGCTAAGCTCCAAACGTTTTAAAAAAGGAGATGTTGAAGAAGCACATGAAAGTTGAAGGGAACTTACAGGCTTCAGGAAGAAACTCCAAATCTTACACATATGTGAGAAAACATATCGTAAAGCATATCAGCACCTAAAGAATTGAAAACAATCCTTTGGGCCGGTGGCCATTCTCGGAATGCCTTCCCATCCCACTGTGCTTTGGGGCAATGCACTGCTTTACTGGACTCTTGCTGCCTTCTTCCACGAACCCTTCTAGAGATGGCTTCATGTTGTGCCCAGGCAAAGTGATTTCTTCATGTGCTCCTAAGATATTTTGGGATTCTGCTAGAGGAAAAGGACTAGAAAAGATATTATGACTCTACATGAATTTTTTTTAAAAAAATCTTCTCGACAAGGTAACAGTGTCTGATCCATTTTTAAATTCTTGGCAGCCTCGACACCCCTAGGGTTTTTAGTTTTCCCATTATACACTGCAGTAGGCTGGTTGGTTCACACGTGAGGGAAGGCCCTGTAGATTCACCTCCCGTGTAGAACGAGGAGTGATTTCACTGTCGTTTCAGGGAAAAGACTGCAGTTCCAGCTGAGCTTATTACCTCTTAGGATACAGTGTCAATTCCCTGGGTTAAAAATAGTCCGGTCTGATGTCTGTTAATAGAATAAAACTTCACCTGAACAATAATGGAAAACAAATTATATGGGGCTCTAATACAATCGAGTAATTGCAATCTGCTTCTGCACATTCAAGGAAAGTCTGTTGCTGGATTGGACTTGATAAATATCAGAGGAATAATGCCAAACAGGCTTCTCACAGCTCCTGTGATTGACAGCTGTCAAAATGCAGTGACAAATCAGGCTGTATCTCAAGAGAAACATGATTCATAGACCTCATTACAGGTGAATGGATGTTGTAGACAGTCTGGAGATGGGTCTCCGGGCATTTATTCTCTGAAATGTCAATGGAGAGTACACACATGTATAAATGACCAAGACAACCACTTTACCTACTCTATCCAATTACCTCTCTTCCAACTAAGCTCCTGTCCAGCTAACAGCTGGACTTCCATGTCCAACCAACTTGAGCAACTGTTTATGTAGAGAAGCTTCACATTAGTGGACTTATTTATTGCATGTCTGCCTCCTTACTTGTGCTATTTATCTCTCAACTCATTCCGTCTGCCTATCAATCTTTATTGTTGTTGTTCTCAGGCTGCAACAATGAGCTAGAATTTAGAAGAAAAAAAATGTAAAATTAGATCTTTCTTGCCTAGGAAGATTGCTATTTGTCCTAAGTTCTCATTCAATATGAGTTATTCTGTTTCTCTCTAGGTCAGGCATATTACCAGGTGCTTAAAGAAGTTTACTATAGATCAACTTACCAGCTTAAATAAGAAGAGGGTAATGAGAAGGTAGATAATGAGTTATAGTAGAGAAGAAAATGCATATGCACATTGTCTGATTTAAATGCTTTGCAGATGAAGTGACTAAAGTATAATTTTTTAATTTAAAGTACAAAAATGGAAATCACCTTTATTTTAAAACTTGCTGAATTCTTTGGTACCATAGGCTGTGTGGCTATAACAGCAGACTCCTTACTAGTCTATCTAGGAAGGACTAACCTTGGGGAGTTTGTCAAGCAGTCTCGCGGAGTTATAGCTGTTCCGTTAAATATTAGATATGTCAATCTTTAGCAGTGCTTTGGTGTTAACAATTAAGGAGCAAATAATCTGTAAAGTAAGGTGAATTTTTGCTTTGGCATTGTGTAAACTGGAGTGCTGAGAAGACAGGTAAAACCTTCGAAAAGGCCAATAAATTTTTTTCAAATGATAAGAATTTGGTTTCTCAGAACTCTGATGAACGTGTATGCCCTAGAAATTCATTGAATAGCACTCACTTCTGTAATGAGGTAATGGTTTAAAAAAGTCTAATCAAAGCCCATTTCAAATTTTCATAAAAGTGTGGGAGTTTTATTAGCTGAATTCAGGATTGGTTCTTTTTTTTCCTGACCCTAACATATTTTCTGTGGCTTTCCTGGGAAG
This sequence comes from Dolichotis patagonum, assembly GCA_004027295.1. Lineage (NCBI taxonomy): Eukaryota > Metazoa > Chordata > Mammalia > Rodentia > Caviidae > Dolichotis > Dolichotis patagonum. The sequence continues at coordinate 27,680 of PVJX010002277.1, forward strand.
ATTTCCAGCCAGACTGCTCTCTTTCCAAACAAACTACTTTACTGCCTTCTTCATTTTATCATAAATCATTCTTCATTTTATTAATATCATCATCTTTAACCATAATGTGCACATTTCATGACTCTTCTTCAGTTCCATGAAGTGTCATCTCATACTTCTTCCCATTTTAATCTACTAAAAATTCTATGAGACAGGGAATCTACAACCAGACTTACAGAAAAAGGGAAACTAAATGCAAAGCTAACATGTGATATCAAATGCGAACCAACATGTTAATAGCAAAGATACAACTTGCACCTGTGCTTCTTGACTCTTATTTTTTGTGTCACATTAGCAGGCCCTTAAAATATTGACAGGGACAGATGAGGAGTGAGTCTCTCAATGTGAGGAAAGTGTCTGAAATTTTGTGTATGTGCATAATGTATTTTATTTTCCCAATGGGAAGAAGATAAGCACCAGTGAACTAGATAATGTCACTACTCTTTTTCCAATCTTGAGGGAAAAATCTATTCCTAGAGACAGAAAGACTGGTTACCAGAAAGTAGCTGTCACTCTTTATCCAGATCACCCACAACCACCTCTCCACAAGGAGGACACAGATTGAAACAATGCTTTAGAAAAATGAGATCAATTCTAGGAAAGTGTATGTGTGCAAAGACTTATTGCAAAAGAATATTTACCAAAAAATTCTTTATGATAATCAACTAATTTTGGAATGAAAACTTAGTAATCCCTATCTCAAAAATATGAAAGAAAAACAGAAAGTAAAAGCACACACCCTACCTCTGAGGAAGTCAAAGAGTAAATAACGAATGCATTGAAGGAATTAAAGAGTTAACCACTTTTGTCTCATTAGCTATGATATAAGAATAACAAAGGCTACAAGAGAAGGCTGATCTACCCCAAATAATATGCAACTGGTCAACCGCATCTGTGTGAAGCTCCTCAGTAGATTCTATCCGCATGTAAGTGCTTTCCTTGGAAGACACTCAGTACTCACCCACACTCAATACTCACCCACACTGACCCACACATCTAACACTGTTAGATGTGGCCACGCTCCCCTTTATGAGCCTACAAAGTTAACCACATTTCTGACGCAGTAATCTCTCAACTGGTCTTACTGGTCTTTTCTCTACTTTTTCCCTCCAGTGCTAGGGATTGTACCCAGGGCCTCATCTATACTGGCCAAGTACTCTACCATTGAGCTATGCTCCCACAACTCTTTTCTCTCTCCTTTATGCCATAATTTCCTTGTTAGAAGCAACCACACTTTGCATATGCCAAAAGAGCATAATATGCAACTGGTCAACTGCATTTTGTGGAACAAATAAGCAAATGAATGAATCTCAGTGTCCTCTGTATGTAATATAGACCTTATGTAGTTTGGTGCCTGAATCAACTAGCCAGATCTTGAAGACATAAATGAAAATGAATTCATAAAATGGCATTCTAAGGGAAATAAAAATTATCTATAAAAGAAAGAATTACCCACAGAGCTAAAAACTAGAAAATTCTAAATCTCCCTTTTGCACTGGTCATGTGATTTCTCAGAATCATAGACAATAATATCCAAAATGCTGCAATATTTTAGGTGACAATATTTTAAAGAAAGAAAAGTTAAATTTCCATACCTATCATCTTACCTGTATCTCAAATAATAGTATTAGTAAAATCTTATCTCCCCTCACATTGGCTTCAGTAAATTTCTGAATACAAGGAATTTCTATACCGTTCAGGAAATAAACCTGAAAATTGACCAAGGGAATAAAGATTGCATTCTAGAACATCTGATAGTCTGTCTACATGAGTTGAATTATTGTGATAGAGTTTCCTCCTCCTGCATTATTCTACCTGTAGAACAGTTCTCAAGTCATTATTTAGAGGTATCAAAACCCATCATTACCCGGTTAGGGAAACCACAGATCTAGGAGAGCTGACTTCTACAAGCAAATGATTCAAAAGGACATTTGAGCCTCCAGATTCTAAAACAGCAAAGTCCCTAAGGTGACACAATAAACTCAATAGCCCACCTATATTTTTTCTTTTTGCTTTTGTTCCTAAAGGAATTTAATAAAGGTTTTACTTTCTGTAGGAATGACTTTAATTCTGTGGCTTCGAAAGCCAGCAGTCAGGTTAAACACTTATTTTTACCATCTAATAATAATTTATAGATTCAACTGGAAAAATAATTTTGTGGTAAAGAGCTTGATCTGTCAGATAGGAAGCCTGTGAGATTCATGATGAAGGGAAACAGAAGCTAAAGCAGAACTTGGCTCCATATCAGGAGTGGAATTTTGCCAAACCTTCAGGACAAAGTATGATGCTCCAGTAATAGTGTTTGAAAAAGCCTGTGCTATTAGCCCTTCACTGAGATTTTCTAGGTCACAACTGAGATTCTCCAGGTGAGGGTTGCCTTAGAAACATAAGGACTAATTTAGTTAACCAATATCAGCTCCTCATGAATCTAAATAACGCCAACTCCAAAGGTATCTTAAAGACTATGCACAATGGACCCAGGGCTTCCTATATGTGGTGCATGTCTTTGCAAGAATCACCTTCTGTTGTCTTCACTTACTAAAATTATTAAAATCCTTGTTCCTTTGCACAGACCTGCCTAAGTATATGTTCTGTAAGTCTCTACCCAATCAGTGACAACCACTCTTTCCACTCCAATTTTGTCATACATTTGCTCAGGACATTATTTTGAATACCTGCTATGTACCAGGTAAGTTCATCTTCTCCAGAATCTTAGCAGCAGTGCCTATTCATACCTCTACTTGCAGAAATTGCAACCTAGGTCACTCAGGTGACTTAGAGTGAGACAGAAATCAAGGAGACAAGTTTGGAGGCTTTTAGTTGTCCATACAAAAGATAAAAAGCATAGCCTATGACTTAGAGGGATGATCATAAAAATAGAGGCGAGGAGATTGATTTCAGATATGTACTTGCATTGCCACTATGTTCTTACATTTATCATGTTCTGACACTCATTATGATTATTTGAGTTCCTGTTATCTATGTCCCCTAAATCAGAGTCCTTAGGGGTAATTGTCAGTTTTTCATGATTCTTCTTCCATCAAGCTTAATATAATCTGTTGAAAAGAGATGATATTTAAGAAGTCATGCATGGACACCTATCAGATAACCACACACGGTCCGTCAAACTGTGTTAGACCTATGTACTGCTTACAGGTTTGTTGTCAGTCAGTGCCCACAGGTAAGTATGCCTGTAAGACAAGTATGTGGTGTAAACTCATACATTAGATACAAGTACTAGGTCTAGCCATGAATCCAAAGTCAATGCTCTGACCTGCCCGATGCAATTATTTTTTATGATAAAGGAAAACATAGACCAGAAAACTGTTACGTTAGCCCTGCAACTTGGTCTCTCTCTCTCTCTCTCTTTTTTTTAGCTGAATTCTAGATTGGAGCCTGCATTCTCAAGGGAATCATGTTCAGAGCTTCAGAATTGGGTCACTGCCCATCACTATCATTAGGCAAGAGCGAATAAGGTCTCACTGGGAATTCAATGAGAACTAATCTCAAAATGAAAACCAGGTTGCGTGCCGTCTCTCCTAGGAGAGATGACATCCTTGTTGGATGGGTTGTATCCCTGAGGTTGCTGGAGGGACATGCAAACAGTCTCACTCTTGTGAAAATTCAGCGTAATTAATCTCTCTCAACAGCTGGTGATAGGTAGCCACAGACTATTAGAAGATGGGGTATTTTACATAAATCGTAAACATGACAAAACTAAGCAGACTTGCAGATAAATGTTTTCGCATTGGGCAGGTATTCTCTGGTATTAGAAGTTCTATTCTGCTGGTCACCACATTGAACAGGAATAACGTGTCCCCAAAAGATGGGCCACATTTTCCTAGTAACACTAACATATCATGCCACGTGTGATTTTAGATGCATTATGTAGAACCGACACATTGAGGTATACATGTGTGTTCAAGGCCGTCTGAAGTTACTACTTGTGATGAAGTGGTATTCACTGAGAGCATCCAAACAGTTATTTTCTCTCTTCGTACGTTCTGCTTTGAAAGTAAGCCAGGATTCAGTTAAAATAAAAAGAACACAGCCTCATTAATGTTGGGTTATTTTGTCCCCAGGTCAGAAATCTGATAGTAAGTTAAACAGGTAAGCAGTACCTACATAAGTCACGTAAATGTGAAGATAGTCCATACCTAGAAAAACACATGCTGTCACTGAATGTATAAGAGAAAAGGACAATTTGCACCACATCTCTTAGACGTAATATGACAATGGCTAAGTGCACCCAAAGCCCCAGGAACTGACCTCGTCTGTGATGTCTGTTGTTGTATCTTCAGTCCCTGCCAGGGTCTCAGCCATACTAAGTTAACGATTCCTGATGAGTGAAATGTTATTCTGCCTAGCCATTGCTCTCTCTTCAACATTTATGACATTTTGGGACTATATTTCCAGGTCCTTTCTGTCCTCAGCTAGCCCCTTTGGGTGAGAGGCACTTCCAAATCAGAAAGCACCTTAAATAGACATATGGGAGAGAGGAGAGATTAACTTACACATAATGAAATATTGTAAGACAGAGTGTGATGTGAATTATACAACTGCTTAGTACAAACCCATCAGAAATAGAACCTGTTTAACTTACTATCAGATTTCTGACCTGGGAAATGGGATTCTGTAATAAGATATTCATAAATAATCTATAAAATATAATCTTGAATATTGAAAGATTTTGATGATTTGCATGTGCTTTATAAGTACATCAAATATTATGATTCGAGAAATTGGAATAAGCTTTCAGTAATGTGTCTTAGTCAGCTTTAGGTAATCATCCAAATTAGTTAGCGAGTCTCCACTGACTATATTCTTAAACAGTCCTGCATGAAGTTTCAGGCTTGGAGAGTTTGCTTTGCCTGAATGAATATTTAGCTGGGCACTAATAGTGGATCTTTATGTAATTTGTCTTGACGTACCATTAACTTGCAAATGACCAGGACAGAAATCCACTGTCCATTTTGCCAACCGTAGATGCTTAAGTTTGATCCAGATACAGAATCTCATTATTGCTTTGAGTGGCTAGAGTGGAAAGAACAAATGCTGGAGAAAAAAA
>PVJX010002277.1:32886-133577 GCA_004027295.1 Dolichotis patagonum
ATATATAATATATAATATATAATATATAATATATAATATATAATATATAATATATAATATATAATATATAATATATAATATATAATATATAATATATAATATATAATATATAATATATAATATATAATATATAATATATAATATATAATATATAATATATAATATATAATATATAATATATAATATATAATATATATATGGCAGTAGGCATAGCCATTCTGGGTAACTTTCATAATTAATTTAATTGATAATGAACTCTTAGTTTATCCTGTGAGTTCTATTTCAGTAATGTGAATAACATCAAATAAATAAAATGGGTCATTTGAGATGTAAGTCACCTTCTTAAAGGAGACAGACCCTGCTACCATCTCTAACAGATGGTAATTGATGCTCTTCAAAGGATTGGTTCCACTGCAAAGGTAGGTAAAGATGGAACCTCTTGGGAACACAGGGAAATCCCAGAGGGCCCGGCTCAAGAGAATCCCTAAATCTCTCTTTTGGCTTCTTTAGTCACGTGTATTGGTATATAAGGATTTTATTGTTTATAGAAATACAAAAACCCTTGGGCTGTAACAACAGTAATAGCTAATATGTAGTGAATTATGATTATGTACCAGGAAATGTGTTACAAGCAAGATGTATCATTACATTTAATTCTCAAAGTAGTTCTGAGTGTGGAGAAATTTTAGTCTCTTCTAGATGAGGAAGTGAGAGCTCAGAAGACTAATTATCATAGGAAGCAGAACTAAGACTTTGAAAGTATACCTCTCTGTGACAAACTCAGCGCCTCTTGCCCTGTGGGTGCTACCTCAAATCATGTATCTCTTATTTAGTGGAATCATCATCCATCAACATTACGGGACAGCAAACTCTAAATAGAATTATATTATTGTTTTTTACATGCTACCGTAACGCAATACATAGCAGCTTGATAAATAGGTAGCACATGGGTTTTGTCTCTGTTAACCTGCAGAGAGTCATCATATTGTACAAAGCCTATCTCCTTGGGAAGATTTCTGATAATATTTTACTGAAATAATTCTATTAAGAGTTAGGTTTCCTTGTTGACATGAAAACTGTATTTTTACATGTCAGCTCTCCTCAGAGCCAGACAATGTCTGTAAACTACGGAAAGTCTGCTCGAGGCATGAATTGTTAGCAATAGCCCCAGTGAACACCGCTAAACCATGCCAGAGGTCGCTGTGTTTCTCTAAAGCAGTATCAGCACTGAAGGAAGAAAGAGAACAGGGTTACAGATACGAATAAGATCCGCAGCAGTCAGTAAGACCTGTACTCTTCAGAATATTTCTGGTTTTCTCCTTAGTCGCCTGTTACAATTGGACTTTTAAGAAGAGTCTCCTGGTTACCATCAGCCTAGATTCTTGATGAGCAGTGCCTGTGAGCCTTAGCCGCAGGCAAGCCGAGTATCCGCATAAAAATCTCTCTCAAGATTTAATGGGACTCTAGAGCAGTGGCTGTACCTACGTCCTCCCGAGAGGAACTACATTCCCCTGTTGTCACAGATGCAATGCTGAGTAACCCAGACTGCTGACCAGGACTAATTCCTCCTTCTGCCTCCTAGAAATGCCTGCAGAAGACCCCTCAGCGGTCAGCACAGTTTTAGGATATCTCAGCTGGGTTAAAGAAAATATCCTCATCCAAAGTCACATTTACTTCCAGCCATCCCGGACCAGGGACTGGTAGATTCATATCTAGGGCTGCCTCCTCTTTGTTCCGAGGAGGGTTATCCCTGAAGGCATCACAGATGGCTGAGTTATCCATGGGGCCACAGTGGAATCCCTGTGACAGTGTCACACCCCACAGTGACAGTGTCACATCCTGCCTCCCTGCCTGTGTTCACAAGTGTTAGTCCCAAGAACGCTCTCTGAAGACCTAGGTGCTGACATCTGCTTCAGAGAAAACCCAGCGTGTCACAGTGTGTCTAATAGAATTTTATCAGCCATCATTTTGCTTGAAGACTCCATGCATCAGGAGCACGTGGAGATTAGGGGAAGGGATATGAAGGGCAAGCCACAGAGACACAAAAACAGAGCCTATTGATTACCACGGAAACAGTTCCATTCCTTTGGGTTTCCCAAATACATTGCTATTCAAAAACATTTGAATTCACAGGTGCATCATCACTGAGATAATAATTTATAGCTAATCTTATCCTGACATCTGTTAAGCCATACCAGATGGGGTTAAATCTCTAACACACTCCTGGGGGAACAGAAGACATGAAGAAGAAGATAAAACTGTTTGCTCCATGACTCTGAAGTCAGGAGATTTGCGTCGGGATTGCAGCCTCCTTCTCCTTATCTGCCGGGTCTGAGTGTCACTCCAGGTCCTGGTCTTCAAAGCCAATGAGCAAACAGGATTGGGCAGTGAGATTCCAGTGAAGGAACCAGTCAAGTATTCCGGCATCTTCTGGCTCCTGGTGTGTATTTGATTCCTCCCCAGGAGCCAGAGACTAAGAAACAGAAATAGTAGAGAGTCGGAGAGTAGACATGTAAAAATTCAGAGATGTTGACATCCTAAGAAAAGGTAACATTTTGTTTTGCCAGACGCAGTTTACTACCTGTTTTCCATTCCTCATTTTCCTTCATCCAGTGATAAGAAGCCATAATGCCCCACTCCCTGCTGATCTAAAAAATCATATCTAGTTATGTCATACAAATACAACATAACATTCCTTCAGATGGTAAACCCAGTGAAAGTCCCCATAATCCAGCCATGATACACTATAAAACTCCAGAAGCTAGCATTCCATCAATGACCAAAGCAGTAAAAAGGAGAGTGATTCTGCATCTTAATTAAGGTAGAAGAAAGCTACAAAGCCTTGGAATCCTTTGTAAAAGAAAGAAGGTGGAACTAATTAATATTTAGTAAGTAAGAGAAATGAGGTTTTACAAATAATCAACTTAATATACCTATCACCTAATCAACTGTGCTGGGGAGAATTACTTTTTGCAGATAAGGCAAGCTTAGAAATATGTCACGTGACTTGATTTCTCTGGCTTTTCTAATGGATCTTTGACTAAATTTTCTAAAGTGAGTCAGCCTTGAGGAAAGTCACCCAGTTCCATTTGCTATGCCTCTCTTCCTTTGCACCCACCTTCTGAATTTGCTGCAATCTGTAGACTTTCATTTCTATACTGAGACAAAGCTCTGCCCAAGATGTTGGATTGGCAGCTTACTGTTCACCGTGCAAGGCAACTGTGTCACACCAGAGCGTGCAAAAGAGCCACACTTCTAGAGTTCTGATTCAACAGGACTAAGACCACCCCCCCACATACAAAACTGCGCGTCTTACAGATTCCCTGGTGCTGCGCATGCTGACACTTTGAGGCCAGACTGAAAATCTCCGCTCTAAATCAAAAGAATCTGTTTAGAAGACCCTTTCTGAACAGGCAAGGAGGCAGCAGCTCAGGGGTAGGAGGTCTGCTGTGATCGCAAAATATCATGAAGGAAAATAAACGACCCAAAGAGCAAAAACCCTGTACTCTTCCACTGTTCCAGTTTTTTAGATGACCAAATATGAAGGGGCCTAGTATAGTCCCTGGTAGATAGTAGGTTCTCAATAAATCAGTTAAACAAAGACTGGTCAGATGCTGTTTGTTCTCTCTAACAGAGTTATTGCACGTTTTGTTTAAATCTTCCGGTAAAGCATTAGGGAAGTGTGACTTTTCTCTGAAGCAAAGGTGCGGGAGTGTGGGGATAGGTGTGAAATGCACAAAGATATGTGACAGATAAAATAAACTGGGTAAATCAAGTAAGAGAAAAAATCAAAGGAACGCTGATCCCGCCCCTCCCAGGTCTCAGGCTAGGAACTGAAACCGAGAGACAAAGCTAGCGTGATCAGGGGTACAAAGTAATTTAGCTGCTTTGCAAAGTTCTTTAACTCTTAATAAAAGCAGAAAGACCTCCTTTTAAAATATGAATTTCATCTCGCCTCTGTGCCTTTAAGGAGCATAACTTATTTATACTTCTCTCCTTTCCTCTAATTTGCTGACTTCTTCCATCTCCTGTCCTCTCCCTTTCAACCCAAACAATCGGGTTTTGAAGATGGATGTGTACTAACAGCAGCGTCTTCAGTTCGCTCTATGACTCCTCATTATAAGGTTATTTTCTTGTGTTTTGAAACAGAAATGCTGCCTTTGATGCTACCATTTAATTTTTCTTTTTTCTTTCTCTGAAGAAAGTGTCCCTACTTATTACCTAGCCTTGTCACCTTGGCACAATGTGGTAAATAGCATTCTAAATAAATATTTTCTAATACGCCTTCAAGTACAACTTTCCTTTCGAGTGCAAATAGGATAATTGGACAAGGAGGAAGAAAGCAGCATTGAGTGCGCTGCTTCAGGGGGAGACGAGGGTGATTTCCTTGGGCTGCTCTTGTGTGGGGCTCATCAGCAATTTCCAAGAGCGCCTGGTGAATTCGTGAACAACACTTTAGTGATTGGGCTGCCTGCATTTGAATCTCAGCAGGGGCAAAGATTTGAGGCACTCTTCCGCCTAGAAAGATAAAGTTATTCTCTCCGTGCAGCTCATCTTTCCCAGCTGTTTTTCTAGCTTTTCCTGCTCCTCCTGACATACTTCCTTCGGCCTCTTTGAAGTGGCACAGTGAACTTTCCAGAACTCCTTACACTCTCACCTCCTTGTCTCTCCTCCTAATCACAGCTCTTTTCCCTACCTTTGCACCCCTGTCTTCGCTTAGCTTTCCCCCCAGTTCGCCGCTGTTTCCGGTGACATATGGTTCTGCTCTGCCTGCTACTAAGGAGCTGCTGTTGGCCTTCTGACAGCCCGAGGTGCTGCCGCAGTGATGGGCAGGAAAAGGCAGGAGGCAGGCGGTGCTAATGTGGGGGAGGTGGCTGGGAGCAGAGAAGCTGTTGCCAGTTTCAAACACAAGTCGCTTAATTAAAAGCCAGAAACTCTTAGCTGTGGTTGTCACTTCCCTCCTTTGAGAGTGCAGTCATCCCTTTGGTGTCCTTACTTTTGAGCACCACCTGTCTTGGCTCTTTTTGGCTCTGTGGAGTCTCAGCTTTCCAGCTGACAGGTAGCAGGCACAGGAGAAAAAAATGAAAGTGGCGCTGGGGACCTGGAAACAGCAGAACAACTGTTTGCACGTCATAGAACTACAGGCCGGAAACCAGGAAGTTGGACTTCACACACAGTCCCCGTGCGGCAGGTGTGGGCCCCCTTGGTTCCAGGCATCACCCCTGATCATGAGACAGCCGGAAGTGCTTAAGACTCCATCTGTGTGTTCCGGGAGGTTGCATTACACTTGGGGAGTCAGATGCCTAAGCACCTAGGGCCTTGACATTCTCTCCTGAGCACGCAGTATGGTCCAACCGCCTCTCCCCAGCTAGATTCAAGGGAAGTCCCAGGCGGGGTCCTCAGCGGTGTTTCTTCTTTCCTTCCCTCAAGTGAGTCCTTCCTCTTATTTGAAGGCCTTGGGCTAGGTAGTTCTCAGCTCACTGTTCTCCACTACTTTCATTACTGTCCTTCAGGTCTAAATTCACACACTCCTCCCTTGGATCAGAATAATCAATAGGTTCCTGTTTCCTGGGGCTCCTCCTGGCCTTATGCTAGAAATCCTGAGCCTTAGGAGACACTCCCATTCCAGATGAATTTGACGACTGCTCACCTCAGCCAAAGCCCTTAATGTTAAATATTTTTAAAAGATATATAACAGCTTTATTGAGATAAAGTTCACAAACCATTAACTAGATCTTCTTAAATATAAAATTTGCATTTAAAAGCAAATGAAATCCGGTTATGCATCTCTTGCCATTATCTAATGTTAGGCCATGTTTATAAACCTCAAAAGAAACACTCTACAAAGGTAGCAGCCACTCCTCAACCGCTGTTAACCCCTAATCTGCTTTTTGGTTCTTCAGATTTCTGTATTTACAGCATTTCAGAAAAATAGTCTTATGAACACATAGCCTTTATGTAATGTGACTTTTTCACTTAGTGTGAGATTTCCAGGGCTTATCTATGTTGCAGTGTACCTCAGTACTTTACTGCTTTCATGGCCAAATGGTATGCCATTTTCTGGAGAAATCACAGGTTGCTTGTATTTTCAAAATTTGAGTAGTTGGATTGTTTTCACTTTTCGGATACTACCCATAATGTGTCATGTATATTCATGGAGAAGTTTTTAACATGCATAAGTTACCATTTTCTTGAGTGTACATTTAGAAGTGAACTTGTTCAGCATCTATTTTTTAACCTCTAGAGGAGCAGTCAAATCATTTTCCCAAGCGTCTTCATTATTTTACAACCCTGCCAGCCATGTGTGAGGCTTCAACTTGGGCACATCCTCACAACACTTCTTACTGTTGGATTTTTGCTTTGTTTAGTTATTATTTCTCATTTTTAATCTTAGCAGCCTTAGTGCCGATGAACTGATATTTTGGTATGGTTTTGAATTGCTTAATGCTGTTGGAAAGTTTACCTCAGGCTTCTTTCCCACTCATATGTGTTCTTTGGTTAAATGTCTATTTTTATCCTTTGCCTATTTTTATTTAGGTTGCATATTGATGTTCAATTCTAAAAACTTTGTTTCATTTAAAAAAGGGTAAAACAAAGCAGTTCAGAAGAAAACAATGTAATTGACACAATTTCAAAGTAAGACAACAGGAGATCAACAGTGGCTACCATAATGTCTCTTGTTTTGTTTTCTTTTTTTTTTTTTTTGCTTGCTTTTTTTCCATTTTTTTATTTTGAAGGTAGTAGAAATATAACAGATCAAGACAGAACAAAGTCAATTGAGACACTGCAATGAAATTGGTACAGAACTTCATAGCAAATTACCGGGATAACAGTAATAGGTACCATAATATATCTTATCTTCACAATAGTTGTCTAGCCAATTAGGTATAGCAAAACCAAACCAAAGACAGAACATTATAAAAATCAATTAAAAAAGAATATTGAATAGAGTAAAGCAAATAATCATAATGAAACAAAACAGTGAAAATAACATTTGCTTTCAAACGGAAGATAGAGATCTCCCATATTTGCTATACTGCATACAGTCATCCTCCCAAGAGATGCTCAGACCTCTGTCCCCAGTTGCTAATGGGGGGGGTGAGGATGTTTGATTCCAAGCCCACGCACCGGTAGGCTCACAGGAGACGCTACTGGGTCTCCTCCTGGCTCACACCTGAGGAAGGTGCTTATCAAGAAAGTGAGCAAAATGCTTCTTTGTGTAGCCGCCTGGGTTCCACCATGGCCATGGCCAGATCTCGGGGGCTGCTGACTCTCTCTTGTCTTTTTATAAACAGTTGTCTGTATCTTCACACACAATGAATTCATACAAAACAAAATAGTAAAAAACCGATCAAAACAGAATAACGAAGGTATTACATGCTTTCAAAACGAGACAATAGGAAAATGAACAATGACTCCCATAATGTCTCTTGTTCTCTTCCAAAAAATTTGCACCAACTTTTCCAGATATAATTTTATATGTTTTCTAGATACAAATCCTTATCGTTATACTGGCTCATGCCTATAATCTCAGTATTGTCAAAGGCTAAGGCAGAATGACTGCGAGTTTGAACCCAGTTTGAGCCAATAGCAAATGAGTGAGATCCTGACTCAAAATCAAAATTTAAAAAGGGCTAGGGGATCCTTATCCCTCTGGAAATTGTCACAATTTGATTGGCTTCCTGGGTTGTCCTTAAACAATGCACCAATATTTATGTGTATATTTCTTCTAGTGGACTTTTTTTGATTTTTTAAAATTAAGTTTATTGGGACAATTTAGGCATACATAATGATCACATGCATCAGAGGGAATTTGTATCTGTACAGAATATACCCTTGTTCCTCTTTCTTTTTCAATCCCTGCCCTCCCTTCCACTTCTTTTCTCCTCCAAAACTTGCTCACTTGTGTGACTTCAGGAGAGAACAATAACTGAATTCAAGTCACCAGATAAAGTGACTGCATTCAAAGCCAAACTGGAATTACAGGGCAATGAGTAAATATGAAAGTTTTTGACATGTTTCAAATATTAGCAAAGATTTTGAAAGAGCCAGACTCAGGACATTTTCCTCCCTGCTGGAATGTGATCACCCACCTCAGGTTTATGGTAACTTGTGTATTACAGTACAATCATAATAGAAATAAAGGTGCACCATAAAAAGTAATGTGGTTGAAGTATTCCAAAATCATTTCCTAACCCTGGTCTATGAAAACACAATTGTCTTCCGTGAAAACAATCTCTGGTGCCAAAAATGTTCAGAACTGCTCACTGTTCTGTGGGTTCCACTATCTTGTACCTCATTTTTCTGTCTATGATTGAAAATGGGCAACTGAGGTCTATAGCTGTTATTACTGCAGTCATGTGGGATGCAACTAACCAGAAAATAGGGAGGGGGCAACTAAGCACTGTAGCATTCACACTGTGTACCCAGCTGTCCCAGATACTAGACACGGAGCTGTAGCACTTCATGTTTGACCTACTGGCTTTTTTCCCTAATTTACGTTGGTCTGATTGTTTTCTATCCCCTATTCCACCTTTTTGGAATGTGATTATTGATCCTGTGCCATTTTATCTTGACTATATGTAACCTGGTTTTGACTTTTACAAGGACTCACACCTTACAGTTTGCCTTGAGTCTCAAAGGAGACTTTGACTTAGACTACTGACCACGGCTAAAAGTGTTGAGACGTGGAGAAAGGCTTATTGCATTTTCAGCTGTACAGGGATAGTTGTGTTAAATTAGGTAGAACTATTAACTTGTTTTTTTTATTTTATTTTAAAAGGGGTAAAATTAAACACAACAAAATAGAATAGAATGGGACATAATAAAGCATAGATTTCAAAGCTAGACAACCAGAGATCTTCACTATCTGTCATATTGTCTCTTGTTTTCTTCCAAGTGGTTATCTGTATCTTTGCATATGGGGAACTCATACTAAACAACATAGCCAATCTTTTCACAAGATGTGTAGTTAACTGGCTCCCACTTGCTAGGGTGGGGGGAACACGGGACAGGGGACAGGATGACATGAGATGTTTGATTCTCAGCCCACACGCTGGCAGGATCACAGCTGCCCCCAGAGAGGGGGGAGGTCCTTGTTCTCCCAGCACCCTGAGTCAAGTCTGCCACACTCACAGCCACCCCCCAGGGAGGGGAGGAGCTTCTTGTTCTCCCAGCACCCCGAGTCAACTGCATGGTGCAGGTCCCGAGGCTCCAGGGTCTCCCTCCTGCAGGCCTCCGAAAGTCTGCCACTCTTACCTGCTATTTCTTTCTGATGAATTGACCATTCCATTTCCAAAGTTCTGAAATGGCCAACAGACCACAGAAAGAATTCTCTTTAGGCTCCTGTTTGAAACCAGCAGCTATAGCAATCTGCTGGCCTTGCTTCAGGGCCACAACTTGTTATTTTGAGTTTTTTGACGATTAAGGATGGAGGGGTTGTGATTGGCTGTCCGGTTGACAAGGGCTTGGCTTTTGTCATTCAATCTTGTCAACTGTATTAAAAGACTCCTGGAGATTGATTGGATCTTGGGGAATCTATATTCATTAGTAGATTAATCCATTTAGGTTCATAACTGAATGTGTGTTAGTAGTTGGGACTCATTGGAGGGCACATCTCTCACTGACACCCTTCCCCTATATTCATCTTGTCCAGAGCCATGAATTGAGCAACTTTGATCTTCCATGACCTTCTGCCATGATGCTTCTGCTTTGGTGCCAGACAACCATGGACTGAGTCCTCTGAAACCGTGGGCCACATAAATTATGTCTTCCTTCAGGTTGCAGGTATCAGGTGTTTTAAAGCAGCAACAGGAGGACTGACCAATTTTTACTGTTAAAAATTATTTTTCTTATTTTCTAATGAAAATTTTTATCTTAAAGTCAATTTTATTGAGTATTAGTATAGTTAGTCAAGCTCTGTTTGAGTTATTGTTTGCATAACATATTTTTCCATGCTTTTATTTTCAATGTATTTTTTGAGCAAGAAGTGGGTCTCTTACAGACAGTATATAACTGAATTTTTTGATCCAGTTGGACTAGCCTCTGACTTTTGAATAGATGTTTTAATTTATTCACATTTAATGAACTTTTACTGAGAAGGCTTATATTTGGCATTTTAAAATTTTTCTTCTGTATGTCTTCTATCATTTTTGTTCCTTTATTTTTCCTTCATTGCTTTTTTGAATAGCGTATTTTTTGCTACTATACAGTTTTGATTACCTTATTTTTATCATATTTTAGTTATTTTTTAATGGTTACCTTGCAATTATAATTAACAAATTATATTAAAACATCTCATTAAGTAAAGTATGAACTTAAATTGTATATTAAAATTGTGTTCCATTATACCTCTGTTTATCATCCCTTGTTTATGTTATTAGTTCTATATACATTATATCTTCATGTATCTTAAACCTACCAGTATAGATTTATAATTGTTTTTAAGTTGTGATATAAATCATACAGAAATGAAGTTAAAAATGAATTTAAATTTACATTGTCTTCCGTAACTATCTACATACTCACTTTTACTAACATTCTCTATTTTTTTCCTGTAGATTTGAGTTACTATCCAGACTCCTTTAGTTTCAGCTTAAAATATAATGTTTTTATAACACTTTTAGAGAAGATCTGTTAGCAAGGAATTCTCTCAGGTTTTCTCTAAGAGTATCTTAATTTTTCCTTCCTTTTGAAAGATATACTTTACCTGAAAGCTTATATCTCTTTTTTTACTTTAATTTTCCACACTTTAATTTTCTATACTTTAAATATGCCATCTTACTGCTGTCTGATCTCTAGTTTCTGACCTAAAATGTCAGTCATTAATCCGTGAAAGATCTCTCATACATGACAAATCATTCCTTTCTTCCTTTTTGATTATGTGTATTTTAGCTACTCAAAGCTTGATTCTAATGCATCTTGGTGCTAAACTTCTAAGTTTACTTGGAATAAAGTTGAAGCTCTTTTTAGGGGTAGGGATTCTGCTTGGAATTTTTGAACTTTCAGAATATTCACATTAATGTGCAGTAGTTTGCATATTATGCAGTATTATGTATATTATTTCTTCAAATATTCTTCTAGCTTTTAACTTGAGACATTTTTTTTATTATTGCAGTTTCTGTTTAGCTATCCTTCTAAATTCCCTGTCTTTATTGATATTTTCTATGAGACATTATTCTCAGGTTTTTCTTGAATCCTTCAAATGTGGTTTTCTTTAGTTCTTTGAATATATTTATAATATCTAGTTTATCACTTTAGTCTAGTAAATCAAATTCCCATGCTTCCTGAAGGACAAAATTCTGTTAATAAATTTCCCTATGGAATATGTATTTTTATAAATTCTGAGACTAAGAGGGTCATGCCTTGGGGTCCGGTTGTGTTGTGCTATTTATTGTTTTGTTTTATTTCTTTCTGTAATGTTTTTGTTTAGTGACTTTCCTGAAGCGATTTTACAAAATCTGTATTATTTTCCACCTGTAATCAGTGAAGCCTTTGCTTTGTCAGATTCATGTTCAATCAGTAATTTAACTGATATTTCTGTCAGTCCCTTGAGCCAATGAATCTTCTGCTCCTGCCAAACGGTTTTGTACGTTTAGGCACAAATTTAATGGTTTGTGAAGCACTTTAAATTCTATCTCAATCTTAAATTCCTGTTTATGCAGAGTCCCATAATCAGCCAGGAAAAAAAAAAATTAAGAGCCTTCTCAGTTCTTTCTGAGCATATAAAACCTTGGCACATACACATTTCCATTTTGGGATCTGAGAATATGTCAGAGCTTCAAAAAATTCTATTAATATTCCTTTGTTTTCTTTAAGATGTTTTGGTAGCTCTCCATTTATTGATTCTGGTTTTATAACCTCAGGCGCCTGCATTGTTAAACAATTTCCAGTGATTGTTACTAACAAGCGCTCCAGGATAAGACTGCTCGCACAGAAGTAACTCTGAATCAGGCCAGGTCCACAGGCCCTGAATCATCCTTGGGAGTCAGTCTCCTCATGGAGCTGCCAGACAGGTAAAACAGTGGTTATTCACCGGAAATGGGACCCTGGGAGTACTCTAAATTTGTCCTGGCTCCTGTTCTTGAAAATCTGGTTTCAGTATGTACTGTAGCTATAAGATTGTTGGTTGTCAAGGCTACTGCAGAAAAAGAAAAAGAAATGAAAATTCGGCAAAATAATTCATCACAAAGCTTGATGTTCTTACTAAAAGACATCATTTTTTCTTAAACAAACATTATTTGGATTGTTGTAAGTCTTTGGTTAATCTTCAGAGTTCAGAAAAAAAAATTGTCTTTCATAATATTAGCCAGCATTTTTGTTCCTTTATGAAAGAGAGGACACTCAAGGTCATTAGTCCATCATTCTAGAACTTTTTCCCCTAATGAGAAGTGCCTATCCCACTGTGCATATCCCTTTATAATAAAAATTTTTCTAATACAGTTTATTTTGGGGCCAGAATTAGATTCACAGAAAAACTGAGCATAGAATACAGAGCATTCTCCTTTCCTAAGTGTGCACCCTTACTTCCACTGGCCTGCCCCAAGGTGGGACATTTGTTACAACTGATAAACTAAAGTTCACACACACACACACACACACACACACGACCCATTGAACATTAGGTTAGGACTTGTTATTGTGCCTTTTACGGGTTTTGCAAAATGTGTAATGATTTATCACCATGATAGTACCATACCATATAATTTCCTAAAAACCTTTTTGACTCAACAACTCATTCTTCCTTCCCTCCAACCTCTGATGAAAAACTGATTTTTTAAACTTTCTCTTTCATTTTTTCTTTTTCTAAAATGTCATTTAACTGAATTCCTACACTTACACAGCCTTTTCCTATTGGCTTCTTAGTAGTGAGCAGTTAAGGTTCCAACACATTTTTCCATGGCCTCATAGCTCAATCATTTTGATCATATACATACAGTATTTCATTTAGATTAAAATGGTTCTTGTCTTCACCTAGAGGAAAACATCCTAGTTGCTTCAAATTTTTAAAGATGGTGAATATAGCTGTTATAAACACTCAGGTGAAAGTTTTTGTGAGGGTACAATTTTTAATTCCTTTGTGTGGATAAACTAAAGAGCACAATTTCTGAGTTTTAGAGTAATGCTGGGTTTAACTTTGCAAGAAATTCCAAAACTATCTTCCAAAGTGGCTGCACTATTTCACATCTTCCCTGGAAGTGTGTGAGGGTCCCCATTGCTGCTCACCCTCAACAGTTTTTGGTAACTCTTTGGAATTTCAGCTAATCTCACCACTGCACCATATTACCTCGTGGTTTAATTTTCAGCTTCTTCATGTCATGTTAAGCTGTTTTTGTAGGATTATTTCCCATGTGTAAAATATCTGCTCAGCTGTTTTCTATTTTTATTTGGTATTTTTTATTAATGTATGTTAATTTTTCATATGAATGAGTTACACTGTGATATTTCGACACAAGCATACAGCACACACTGACCAAGTTAGGATAATTAGAATTTTTCTTTGTTTCTTCTTGTTGTTTCTTTATTTTGAAGCTCTCAAACTCCTTTCTTCTAGATCATCAGGAAGTATATGCAGTAGATTACTGTAAACTATAGCTATCTTCCTGGGCAGCACCCATCTTTCTATCAGCTGTATTTGGGTTACAGCTAATTCAAACTCCACTTACCCCGCTTCCATCTCACCATCACCAAACTCTAGTAATCACCATTTTACTTTCAGATTGGCTCTTTTAGTTTCCACATAGGTGGCAACTGCATTTCTGTGTATGGTTTCTTTCAGTTAATGTCCTCCTGGTTTATTTAGCTTGCATCTTACACATAAAAAGTACTGAAATGTACTTTTTATGGCTGAGTAATACTTTATTGTATAAATGTATGACCTTTTAAACAATTCATTTGTTGATCTATACCTAGATTAATTCTGTATCTTACCTCTTGTCACTAGTGAACAACAAACAAGTTATAAATATGAAAATACAGTGTCTCCTTGGTATTCTCATTTCTTTTCCCAAACCAATTATGAAATAGATAGTTCTTACAGTAGAAAAAGAACCTTGAACTAATTAAATGTAGAAGACTAATACCTCGACCTTATGAAGGTTATATATCCACAGCCTACAATATACAGAATAGGGAAAACTGAAAATATTTACTCTAAGATTGGGAACAAAACAAGGATTTCCACTTATATTTGACATAGTAATAGAAGTTCAAAGTTTTAGCTAGGGCAAGGCCAGAAAAGAAATAAAAAGCATATGAATAAGAAAGAAGAAAGTCCAATTTAGGATTGACAAATTAACTCAGCAAAGTTGCAAGATACAAAGTGAAACCAGAGCAATCAATAGTATTCTTTAGCAAAACTTTGAGAAAAAAATATGAAAGGAATCTTATTCAAAATAGCTATAATAGAAATAAAACACAGGAATAAATGTAATTAAGGGAGTCAATGATCTGTAAATGAAAATTTCAACATGCTAATAAAATAAAGAAGTGAAACTAAGGGGAAAGATTTTTCCATGTTCATGTCCCATGAAGCTTTAGTACTGTCAAAATGTTCATACTACCCAAAGAAATTTACAGATTCCATGAAATTGCCAGCGAAACATATTTCACAAAACTAGAAAAAAAAATCCTGAAATTCATGTGAAAGTACAAATGGCCTCCATGGCCCAAACCATCGTGCAACAAAACAAAACTTTAGAAGCATCACTCTATCTTCTTTTGCCCATTTTCTTTGGTCCATGTATGTCCTTAATGTGAATTTTCAAAGTTCTTTGTGTACTTTGGTGACAGTCCCTGATGAGAGACGTCTTTTGCAAATATTTTTTCCCAGGTTGTGGCTTGTCTTCTTATTCTCTTGGCAGGATCTTGAAAGAGCATAAATGTTTAGTTTTAATGAAGTCCAACTTATTAATTATTTCTTTCATAGAACAAGCCTTTGATGTTATATATAAAAAATTATTGCCATACTCAAAGTCACCTAGATTTTTTTCTGTTATCTTCCAAGAGTTTTATAGTTTTGTACTTTCACATTTAGGCCTATGAGCCACTTTGGGTTTGTATTAGTCAGGCTTTTGTGGAGAAACAGAACTGAAATGAGATGAGATACATATAGATACAAATGCAGATGGAGATATAGATGTACTTACACAAACATAGAGGGAATTTTATTACAGCAATTGATCACACACAATTTTGGAGGCTGAAAAGTCTCTCAATCTGCTGTCTGCAAACTGGAAGATAAGAAAAGCCAGTGTCATAATTGGTCACAGTCCAAAAGTCCAAGAGTGGAGGATGAAGTTGCAATGACATTGTTCCCAGTTCAAGTCTGAAGGCCCAAGAACCAGGAATGCCAATGTCTGAAGATCAAAGAACATGGATCTATCAGCTCAAATAGCAAGCAAATTCACCCTTTCTCCACTTCTTTACTGCTTGCATGCTCTCTAAAATGGAACTATGCCTATTCACGTCGGTGAGGGTAGTATTTCTCCAGTCTAATTTTTCATATGTTAATATATTCCACAGCACCAAATAACACTTTACCGACTCTCTGGTATACCTTAGCCCAGTGAAATCAGCACATGAAATTGTCCATCACAGCTTTAAATTTTATGAGGGTACAAGGTCTGTATGCAGGTTTTTTTTCGTCATCTTTGCTTTGTTTTGCAGGTGAACGTCCAGTTGCTTCACCGTTTGTTGAAAAGTCTCTTCTTACATTGGTTTGCCGTTTTTCCTTGACCAATGATCAGTTCACTAGATTTGTGTAGGTCTATTTCTCTTCTCTGGATTTTGTTCCAGTGATCTATTTGTTTATTAACAAAGACAGCATTGAAACACTATTTTAAGCTCCTTTTACAATCGTGGATCACAGTTGTAACTTTACACACAATTGGATATCTCTTACTTTCATAAACCCTCAGACTGGTGAGAATCGGTAGTAGTTCTGCTGGTTTGGTGATACCCCAGATCTTTGCACTAAGAATAGCATACAATAGCAGGAGCTCAGCATAACTTGCTGACTGAATGAGTACACGAAAAATCTCCTGAGAATATAGAAGGTAGAATAGATGGGAGGAATCACTGGGAGCATGGACTAGAGCAAGGGTCAGTTTCCATGCAGCGAAAGGTTCAGCACAAAGGTCCAACGGGGTTCACTGAAGAACTGCAAGATGCCAGCCAAGAGCCCGCAACACTCTGCTTTTCAGGATTTTCTCAACTGCCACAAAGCTCTAGTCCCTACAGTTCCACTGAAGATCTGTTACAACATTTATATGTGGTGACAATTGCTAATTGGCCTAAATAATTTGTTTTCAATACCACCTCCCTTTTTTTCAGAGTGGGGTAGTAAAAGCCATATGACATTGTAATGAGCTGAAAAAGGTGTAAATTGAATAATGACATTATAGCACAGCAGGAGTGCCAGCATTTTAAGGGAGTAGGATTGGGGTTTGTCAATGCCTCAGCCTGGTCTAGCAAAGAAATACAGCCACGTGGAGAAACCGAAGGCCTTGTGCACTGCACGATGGCCTCTCTGAAAAGAAAAGCCGTCCTAGCCCTTAGGAGACATGATACTCAGCTTTGTTTTAGTTCCAAGCAAAATCATCGCATCAGATGCACCAAAAATCTATTTAGTTTGCAACTCCTCAAACATTTCAGTGTTGAAAAACTCCATTCCATGCAACTATTGCCTAATATGGTTTTCAGCCTGCTCTCATGCTGTGCTTGAGAATGAATGGAAAGTCACAGGACTGTGAAAAATGGGAGAAGCTTTCACACATTCTTAAAATACTTGCCAAGACCACTTCTTCCATTGGTTGGGAACAGAAAGGAAACCCAGCAGCGTTTCAGGTAGCATCAGAGATTCCTCATCCAGCCAGATTTCTCCCTAAGAGGCAAAGAGAAAGCTTGTTGACTCAGTGTTTTCTGAAACCAAAGTTCTACAAAGTAGTCAAAGGTAGTGATGCTCACATTTCCGTTCTCCTTGGTGTGAAATCAGTAGCACATGATGTTAAAAGCAAAGCTTTGTGTCTTAAAAAGACTCATTAAACCACTGCATGTTGCAACTGATTTTTTTAAAAAAATGTGAGTTATACTTGATGAAAACTATCGCTATGATGATGTCTGTCTATCCATGTTTCTCACAGGTTTAGTCGGTTTGGAGGAAACATTTCTAACTATGCTGTGTGTTGTTTAGATTCACTTTCATTATGTGCAGCTATGACTTAGGAAGTTACGCTATTCTACGTAATTTCATCATTTGTCCTTAATCATATCAAAAACCAAAATGAGCTTGTATTTAATTTAACCACACAAAGGAACTAAAAAGTAAAAGACAAATGTTTTATGGGCTGCAAGCTGTTAGGCTAAAAGGTATCACTAATTCTTCAGTAAACGTGTTTTTAAATGACTCAAATTTTTTTCCCAAAATGTCTATAATCTATAAAAATGTATTTCTTTTTCAATGAGAATCCATGTCATCATCTAATTTGGAATGAGACAAAGTAAATAATTTGCTAAAGAGTAATCTTTATTTGGTCCCTGCAAAATAACTTATTTACAGAGCTGTGTTATGAAGTATGAGTGATACGGTTGCCAAGGGAACCCTTTTTCTGATTGGAAGAGCGGTCACACAGGTTTTTACAAAGAGAGAGGAAGGATGGCTTTCTTTCCTAAGATTTTTTGTTTCTGCTCTTACAGTGTAAGAATAAAGAAGCAGAAACAAAAATTGCCTTGTCTGCTCCTTATTCAGAGTGAATTCACAGAAAGTCTCTGGATAATGAGCCTCCAAAGATATCCAACCCCATGACAACTTTTCTTAGCGTTGTTCAAATTATCATTTGAATGTGATATTGTTTACCTCTACGGTTATGATGTGTTCTGCCCAATTAGAATTCATATTAGTTATGTTTAAGGGCTACATTTTTGAAACAGTTATGTTACCCAAGAGGTTTTTGAATAGTAAGGTACTCAAAAACTAAATTTGAATTTCGTTGTATCTTAATCCATTAGTTTTTAATATGAAAAGAATAATTTTATGTGAAAATAAGAGCTGTCCTTATGCCTTAAAAGGTTAAGATAAGCTAGAATTATGTACTTATCAATAGGTACTACTCTAATGCAAGATTTTAGAGGATAGACTCTGTTTCTCTTGGTCATCTGTATCCCACTTCTGAGAACTATATTTGGTATATATAAATAAATTACATAAATGAATATCTCTATTTCGGATTATATCTGATGGGAGAAAATACAGGGTCAAGAATAAAACTAAGCTTCTCTATTTAGGCAGCACTAAAAATAAAAATGAAATTAAAGGCACACAAACACCAATTTTTAAAAATCTGTAGAACATTGTGAAAGTGATTCAAAAACAAAACATGTTAACAATGTGGAAAAAATATATGCAGGTGGAAAGAATTCATTTGTAATCTTAGAGTATTTGAATACCTGATAGGATATTGTTAAGACTCTATTGTTAAAAAGAAATTCATACTTTAAAAGACTCAAAATGGTGGATTTTTCCTCAAGATAGAGTGCCAGCTTCCTTTTTTCTCTCAACTGACTTCTTTTAGAAGCATTTCTTATCAAGCTGCTTCAAGCTTTAAGATAATAACTAAAAGATGGAATCTAGGTTTTCTTGCTGTAATCTAGGTTTTCTCTAGCTATACACAGAGTGTACACTGTAAAGGGAGGAAGCCTTTGAAAACAATTTACACCAAACCCTGAAAATCCAGTTTCTCATCTGAGTCTCATTCTAGAATATTTATCATCAATGAAGATGCCAAGGAAATAAGTTGCTTGATGTGCTAACTTAGTGGATACCAATGATTGTGTGGAGTATGTTTTATACATTCTTACTAATTTGTGTAATAAATTGAAGTAGATATTACTGCTGTCATTGCACAATTAGGGAAATCAAATTCAGAGAAAAGCAGTATCTTTGCTAAGTGCGCATGGAAGTCACTGAGTAGAGATTTATACAAAAATGTATCTTTCCTAAGTCCAGAAACCTCACTACATCTAGCCAGAACTTTGAGCCTCTGTGATTCAGCCCATTATTTCACCCTGCTCACCAGGTTGGCTACCCTTGCTCATTAAACACTAAGTCTCAGATTTACTTATAGCCAGGTATTTCATCATTAAGCCCAACCACCAACCATCAGAGAAATGATTTACATGAAAGGTTAGCTGGGGCTTCGTACTTGGCCCTAGACAGAAACTGCATAGTGCCATAGCAAGTGCTCTATGACATGGACTTCCCAGTCAGAAAGAGCTGCGTTGATATCATACCTAAGCCACATTGTGTCACCCTAAGTGAATTTGTTCCACATCTCTGAGCCTCAGCATCATCTATAAAATTACTCCTCCACATGAAGACAGTCCTACTGCTACTTTTTTTTGTTGAAACCAGAGCTGAACCATGTGGCCAGAGGCACAGAAACTCAGAGTTCTACATGGTATTCTTTCAATCAAGAAAAAGAGCTAAGAAACCAGTGTGATTTAGATCTAACTCTCCTCCCAAATTCTCATGTGTGTGGAAGGTGATTGCATCGTGGCAGCATCGTAGTCATGAGTGGATCACAGATGAGTTGAGTATCTAAACATATTGTCAGGACACAGAGTTAGAGGTTGGTCACAGGGTTTGTGTGTATCCTTAACCCCACACTGCTTCCTGACTGCCAGGAGGTGACCAGTTTTCCTCCCGGGTCCATCCACCATACTTTTTGGGGCCTGGAGCCAGCCCACCACTGAAACTGTGAGTCCAAATAAACCTCTCCTCTTTTAGTTTTGGGTATTGGGTATTTTGGCTGAGTGATGTGGAAAGTGCCTAAGATAGATTTTAGTATTGAGAGTGGGGTGGTTGGTCTCACTCTACCTGACACTGTAGTTCAGAAGTGTTTTGAACTGGCTCGTGAGATGAGCTTGGAAAAGTCTGAGGAAGCTGTCTAGATGCTGCAAACTTAGTCTAAAGGAAGATTTTGGTCAGAGCTCAGAAAACCAGAATTCTAACAGTAACGCAGACTGAAAAGATGAGGCTCAGAAAGTTTCTTTTGGGAACTAGAACACCAGTGGCATTGGGTTACAGCTGATGTGTCTTATACACTGGAAAATAATGTGTCTACATTCTGTCCATGCCATGAAACTTTGTAGGAGACTAAGATTAATAGTGATAGACTATTCTAGTAGAATGAATTTCAAGGTAGCTCAAGTAGTTGTTTGAATACTGCTGGCTACTTTTAGCCAACTCTACAGTGAGAATCAAGAACCAATGGTAGAATTGAATGATTCTAAAAGTTGGCAATTTCAATAGAAACAAAGTACATGTAAAGTTTGGGGCATGCAGTGTGTAGCTATTAAAAGATTCGCATTTAAAAGAAGTTAAATACTTTGAAATATTAGTAAAGATAGCTGGAAAACATCTCAAGATGCAGTAAGACACCATCTTTCCCAGATCCAAGGATGTAATACTATAAAGTTTCCATTTGAAAGGAGAGTATCAGAGTGCCCTACATATTCAGGGCCCCCGAGAGAAACTTTCCTCTAAATTCAGCCACCAAGGTGCTCAGAGACCACTGCAACAATGGTCCAAGTGGGGTTGGCTACTGCTCGAATAGATGGTAGAACATGGTATCATCCACATGATGTTGGTTTTACATGCACATAGAGTGTGAGAGTGGTCGAACTGAGATGCTGCCACTAAGATTTCAAAGGAAGAATTGGGTGGCCACTCATAGTCCCTGAGAAGGCAGGGCATGAAGCAGTGAGAGTGAAGTCAAAGATAAGAGAGAGACCTCAGAAACTTGGAGAAGCCAAAAATGTGGAACAGTTGCTAAGGAAAGGCACAGGAAGTCAGTGGAGGAAGCTCGAGAAGCCATATGGGCTACAGGCAGGAATTCTTTACTTGTGGGACTACCCAGGCGTTTTGGAGCTCTTAACACACTACCACTTGTCTAGTGCTAACCATGGAGCTACAAAATTTAATGTTTACTCTGCTGGGTTTCAGTCTTGCTTTGGTTTGTTTTTTTTTATATCATCCCCTATTGTGCCCTTTCGGAGTGAAATATTCACCCTATGTCATTGCACGTTGGAAGTATTTAACTTTCTTTTTGATGGTTTCAGTGGTTTCCAGATACAGTTTTGTCTTGAGTCTCACAGACTTTAGACTTTCAGGCATGGACAGTTTTGTCTTGAGTCTCACAGACTTTAGACTTTCAGGCATGGAGGAATAGTTAAAACTTGAGCAACTGTTAGGGATGGACTCAGTGGGTGTTACATAATAAGCCTGACTTGATCCTTTGCGGATCTATGGGTAAAATGTATGTGTTGATATCTTGACTGTCTTCTCATTGTCTCATTGTCCAGTGTGGGGATTTTGAAAGCCAATGGCATCACAGAAGCACTATACTCATTACCAGATCAATCAATGAACTTTGGTTTAGGAGGTGGAGTCTGGTTTTGGAGATGGGTCCCTGAAGGTGACAATATGAATGGTGCATTCTTGTCCTCAGCCTGTTCGTTCTTTCTCTCTTTGCTTCCTGGCTACCATGACTCCAGCAACTTTTCTCTGCCCTGTCTCTGTGCTATCTTGTTACCGCTTTGAAGCTAACCAACTATGGATTGAATGTGTGAACCAAAATAAATCTCTCTGCCTTCAAATTGTGTGTGTTGAGTATTTTGTCCCAAAAATGAGAAAGTAACTAAGATTGAAGTTGATGCTCTGAAAGAATGTTACACTTGAATTTCTCTTGTAAGTAAACCCTGTCCAATGGGGAGGAGGATCCAATATTTATAGCTCAAAATATCCCCTGCCAACAGCTCATTGTTTAATAAAGTTATGCAATTTTTTTTTGCATAGAACTATCTAGGGAAGATAATGTTTGAAGGAAAAACTGGCATTTGTCACTAGGATGCCAATCTTAATTTCTGTCACACAGAGATGTGGAAACCAGATATCTAAGATTACAATAGTAAGCAGAATTTAATAAACCAAGTCACTCTACCTCTTTATCAATATATTAAGTGACATTGTGTTAATCAGGAAACCAGTCACTTCTGTGCTTATAAGACGAATTCACAATGGTAAAAGTCAAGCAGATATATGTACCTCCTGGAATTTCACTCAGTGTAAGGTTTACTAGTTGTGTAAATAGAGTGTTTCAAGGATTAGTAAATATCTTCTGGATAGTCACACCCATTTATTAAAGTAAAGAATGAAGCTGAGGTCATATAGTACATTCAAGCTATTCATAACAATGGTTAAGATTTCTTTTTTATAATGATAAGGGGAAAGCAATTAACTTCTATTTAGAGAAGGAAGAGAGGTGGGCTTACCAAAAAGTCATTGCAAAGCTGTTGAAATTTGGCAATCTACCTGGTGCATCAAGGAAAGAAGAGGTTAAACTACTAGGCTAAAAGGGAGTGTATGTTTTCCTCTTTTTAATAAATCTGTTTTTTTCTTTCCTTTACAAGAGAAGATAGAAATCCTCTTGCTTAATCCTTACTTCATGTTGCAAATTATCTCATAACTTTACTTATATTTTCATATCTTATTTTTATAGCAAACTGATAAAATGAGCATCTCATAGGTCAACAAACTGTGGCTCATACTTCTAAATAGTTTCCTATTTGTTATGGTGTGTGATGTAGGAATGTTTACATTCCCTGGGTATCATGGCTACAAGTACAGATCACATCTTGTTTTTTTTTTAATCCCCTTCCCCTCCCTTCTTTCTCTCCTCCCTCCATGTCTCGATTCCTTTCTGAATTAAAACATATTACCCTACTTTCTATTACCTGTCTTTTGTTTTTCCTCTTTATTTATATATTTGGCTTTCCCATATAAGAGAAAACATGCAATATTTAAGCTTGTGTGTCTGATTATGATCTCTAGGTGCATCCATTTTCCTACAAATTACCAAGTTTGTCTATCTTTATGGCAAAGGAGTAGACCATTGTGTGTAAATACATTTCATTTTTCCATTCATTTGTTGATGAACATATGGGCCATGTCCATCATTTAGCTGTTATGAATTGTGCTGCTATAAAACACGAGTATGCCTGTATCCAGACATATTCTAAGACCAACAGCCAGTGAAGTTTGCTTCCTTTGAACATATGTATGTTTTCTTTTCTCTTTCTGTACATTATATCACCTCTTATGAAAAGTGTCATTATGATTCTCCAAGACATAGTGGGCTTCAGGGATAGAAGAAACCAGCACTGTAGTTTATCCTTGAATGGAGAGAGATGCCCTGAAGACCAGCTATATGGGCAGCTGCCACTGCCATAATGAAGACAAAGCCCTAGGGGTTCCCCTCAGTACTTCTGGTCCACCTATCAGTTAAACAAACCTCGTGAGCACCTCTGCAGTAAAAATCACACTCAGGTTGAGAAACAGGAAGAGGAAAAGGACTTCACAACACCCATTCCAATCCACTGACCTGCATTTTTAATTTGTCCACAAAATGTTTAATAACTACAAAAATATTAAGAATAGAATCACATTAGATAAAATGTACATTCTAGCACCCTATTCTTAAGCTTTATTTCCTCCATGTATTTATTATATTTATCACCTGTCTTCCTTGCTAGAATGAAAGTTCCACAAGAAACCTGTCTTGCTCACCAATGTACCTACCACTGCCTACAAAGAATCTGTGTACATTGTGTGGTATACAGAACAGTGTATGGTGTACAGAAGGCCCTCAGAAACTATTAGATTAAAACAAATTTTAAATAGGTAAAGGAGGAGAATTGCCTATTTCCTTGGTTTTGTGAGCATAAGACTCTCCCAGGATTTTGAAATCATCCTTGGGGATTATATTATGATAAAATTTTGAAATATGTTTGGTGCTTTTAGGGAATTATACAAGGATGTTAGTAAATGCTAAATCCACTATAACAAACTTCTTTCAGCAATTCATTTCTTCTCAGGAATCTCAGGGTCAGTCACACAGTCCTCCTAAATAATGTATTAAATGGAGCCTCACCTCTTTAACTTCTTAGGAGTGTTGGAGCTTTAAATGGCATAGAAAACAGGAAAAAGTCCACGTTAAACCTTCTTCCTTCTCAGACTGTTCTGCAGTCAGAATGCACCGGTCACATCTGGCAAGAAAGGCTGTTCTTTGGGCCCAACCATCGGGTGCATGCTTTCCCCAACAAGGCTAGGAAGACTTTGATTCACACCGTCAGGAACTGCTTTGCCAGGAGAGTTTTTCTTTGAACTACAATTTAGAAAGGAAAAAAGGACAGTAAAGAAAAATCATGACTTCCTCCTTTTAACCCGTTTCCTACATTTTTCTTTCCTTTGGACAAATAAAAATTAAAAAAAAGAGAGAAAAGAAGATCAATAAAATGCTTTAAGCACAACATTATTGATCCTTCTCCAACACTTTGCTTGCCTTCAAACGAAATTTATAACAGAGAGTTGAAAAATAAAATAGAACAAGAGAAAATTTTCCTAAATACTTGAGGAAAATTAAGTTTTATCTATTTTCTCATGGAAAGCTTTCAATATTCTGACCAGAGAAAGTTAAACAGTGCTGGCTTTCTGTTTTATCTGCCCTTTCTTCATTTTGACTTTCAAGTATTTGGAAGTGGTTGAGAGTTTTGGACCCCAGAAACTGTACCTCTTTTACTGCAACAAAGAGGGTCAGTTCTGGCTCAACACCAAACAAATGAAATAATTCTTATTTACCATGAATACATGGTAAATAAGTCAATTTTTGGCAAAGACGACCTTCAAAGGCCAGTTTTTATATGCTTTCTCCATCCTTCCCCTTTTAGATAACTGAGGAAATATGCAACAGTAAAGAATATGATGCCAGCATAGAATGATCCAGGTGTTTCAATGTGGTGATAGTTTTGCTTGAAAACTTGATTTGTCCATGATTCCTGACTTTCCAGAAGCTTGTCATGTGTGTCAAAATCAGTGAGTACAGGGATGCACATCTCAGCTCCTTCTTCGGGAGCTCCTACACAGCTGTGGGTTTGCGGTAGGCAGGAAGGCCTTCCCCGTGACAAACCTGGGATACGCCACTCTCATTTCAGGAAACGTCCTCTGAAACATGCAGTCTGGACTACTTGGTTCTTCTTGGGTTTTTTGGCTTTAGCGTGGTTTAGAGATGAACATCTGATCCTGTCAATGCTATTCTGTGTGCATTGATTTAGCAGTCTTCTATACCAAGTCCACCTGTTTATAAACTAGTTTCCAACATTGCAGTAGGAACTGGCAAGAATAAGCATATTTTCATGTTCTTACAGAAATTAAAAAGGGCTATTGTACAAAAGAATAGAGTAGGATGGTTGTCACAGTCAGCTAGGAAGTCTAGTATGGGAAAGGGAAAGAACATGATTAAAATGGCTGGAGAATGACACTGGATAGGAGAAATACCTTCTAATGTTCCATGCCACAGCTGGGCAAATAAAGGTGACAACAGTTAATGGTATATTTCAGTTGCTTGTGGAAAGGATGTGGAATGTTCCAACACAAAGAAATGATAATCACTTGAGGTGATAGTTGTGCCAGGAATTCTAATCTGATCATTTCATATTGCACACATGTTTCAAAGTACTATACTATACTCCTGCCACTAATGCACACAGTTATAATATGTCAATTAAAAATGTTTTAAGGCTGGGGGTAAAACCTGGGCTATTAGCTGAGTAGCCCTGTGGAGTGTTTAGAGCAGTTTGCCGATCCTGTCTCCTCATATTTTATAATAATCAAAAGTTCAGAAGGTTTTTTTTAATTGTGTCTGAAATCCCACTTTTTGGGAAAAAACAGGAAGCTAGAACTCAACTCCCTCAAACATCTCTCCTATTGTGTTTCTTAAAACGCCCCACCTTGGGCTCTGCACAGAAGGCCTGTGGGCTCAAGTGTGCAGGCACAAGCTCGTTTTCTGGGGACAGCATCTTGTCTTCCAAAGACCTGGAAAGATTGCCCTTTGGTTGCCACAGCAGAGCACGTTGGCAGATGGTGAACCAGCTTTGGGCTCAGCCTGGTATCCCGCCACTGCACTCCAGAGGGTGCTGTCGGGCTGGTCCCATCTGCTCCCCTGTTTTCCAGGAACTGTGTATCTGGGCTTCACACAGGCCTGCCATGTGCTTGGGAGCCTTTGCTCAGACTGTATTGCTTATGCTCATTTCCTTCCTTGGCTCTCTCTAGAGCAAATGTTTCAGTATCTCCTTCCATTAAACATTGAATAAGAAGAGGACTTCATTTCTCCACCACAAGACTCATCAGCTCTCTCTGCCTCCCTGCATGTTATAAGGGCTGCATTCTCTGTTGCTCGGGAATAGCAAATCCCACCACTTGAAAACTCTTCCCCCTTTCTTTGAGTCTTCCTCAGGACTTCGCTCCTACGGCCATCCCCTCCTCTTCTGGATCACCAAGGTTCTTCTCCCTGGTGTCGCAGTGGTCATTCCCAACCACACAGTTTTAGGTGGTGACCTAGTTCACCTGAGAAAGCATACCCACTCCTCCAGGGACTGTCTGCAAACTTTAAGGTCTTAATAGCAAGACTCTCAAAAGAATGGCACATGCTCACCATTTTTATTTCCTCATCCACAATGTCTTTTGACTTCCTTCCCTTGTTTCTTGCCCCTCTGTCAACATCACTGTAACTCTTATCAAGTTGACAGTCTACATCTCCATGGTGAAGTCCAGGGTCCATTTTCAATTCTCATCGTCTTCGGTCTTTCCAACCCAGGTGTTGCCTTACCTCATTCCCGACTCAGTGTCTTCTTCTGCAGTTCCCCCTTCCCTTACTGACCTCTAAAGATGCTGGCATTTCTCATTTATTCTCTTTTTTAATTCAGAGAAAAAAAGACAGAAAAGAAAAATACACAAATAAACAACAACAAACCCAAAACAATACAGTATAGGTTTTCAAAACAAACAAGAGAATAGGAATTAACAATGGTTATAATATTGCATATTGTTACCTTCAAAAGGATTGCTTAGATTAACAGATATAGACATGCAAAATTGATCTAATCATATGAATATGAAATATTCTTTTCCAAAAATTAATAGAATTAGTAGTATAGTCATGTTAGCTATCTTATGTGTGTGTGTGTGTGTATATATATATATATACACACACACACACTCCCCTTTCCTTCCCTAACTTTTCTCCATGAGTAATTTCATCTAGTTCCATGGCTTTAAGCTCCTTCCAGATCAGTGTCTATCACTGATTTCCTCCTAGACTCCCACATATATAACTACATTCTTACCTGAAACTTAACTTTTCAGAAACAATTCTCTTAATGATCCTCTATCTCCAGATTTTCCATATTTTAGTAGATGTTTCTGCCATTGATCTATTGTTTCAGTAAAAAAGAACACTTTTAGGTAAATAAGAACTCTTATTCTCATTTTATAGCATATAAGCAAGACCTGTTAATTCAAGCTTCAAATTTGCCAAAAGCAGCCAGAATACTTTTCTCAATCCTACCCAATTTGCCCTATTCTGAGCCACAGTATTTCCTACCCGGAAATTTCCTATTTCTCCTATTTCTCCTTTTCCTATTTCTCCTTTTCTCCTACTAAAGTCTGTTCTCTAATGCAAGAAGTTATCATTTGTACTTAAAAACAGAAACCAATGCTCCATAGCTTTTTTTCTACACTTACACACAAAACAAAATCCCTAGTAGTATGGCCTTAGGGTCCTATATGATCGCTTTTGCATTTTGTTATTTCTTCTGCATTAAGTCAATATGATTCCTGCCAAATCTTCATGGGGCTTCTTCCTTCTTTCACTCAGATATTTCCAAAAAGTTTACTTCTATAGAACTCTATTCGAAGGAGCCCTATTAGACACATTATCTTAAAATACTTTTCTTTTAATATGTACTGTTTGAAGTTTTATTAGGATATATGTCTATCAATTTAGTCTTTACCAGTTTTTAATGGAAAACATTCTTTCAGGGAAGAGACTTTTCAGTCTCTTTATTACTTCTGAATCCCCAGAGCTCATAATTGTGCTTAGCATATCACAAGCACTTAGTAAGAACTCGTTAGGTAAAACTGGACAAATAAATAAATTCGAACATACCCATTTTGTACCATGTGATAGGTTATTCACTGTAAAGTTCATGTGTTGAGGGACCTTTTGATCAGCTTGATGCTAAGGGTAAAAGAATGCCTGTGGTGATCACTCATAGAATGTGCTCACTCATTGTTGTCTTCCTGAATACACTGTAAAAGTAAATTGGAAAGAAATCACAATTTGACAAACTCTTTGTATATTAATCTGTGTTCATTTAGCTCAAATTAAAATATATTGGAAACTACTTTGTTTGATTTCCTTGGATTTGTTCCACAATTTTCAGTCTGTGAGACCGAAACAGTTATGAAGCAACTCTAATTTTGGTTCTGTACCTATTTGTATCTGTTCAGTCAACACTCTCTGAATGACCCAATTTTCATATAAAAGTGCATTTGCTTGCACTACACCTTAAGTACAGTATCCCCTCCTACCTCTTGAGAACCTGGAATCATATCTCCTTTCTGACATTCATTCTAATATCACACCCACACTCATCTCCACGGCTTCCATAGTAACTTCTCTCCTCTTCTTATAAGACACACAGCATTTTCTATATCACCTGGACCCATAGCATAGTGTCCATTCAAGATGATACCTCCACGAAAGCAGTAAAAACAGCATAACTTTATGCCCTTCAACTACTAGCCTGTCCTGCAAATAATAGATCCCCAAAGAATCATTATTAACTGAATAATCAATGAAAGACTAAGAACTACTTAATGAAGGAAAGCAAGAATGTAGTCTATAAGAAGAGGTGAGGCCAAGGAACAAAATCCCGGGTTATCATTTGGGGCTGGGGACCACTCAGGACTCTCATAAGTATGCGACAAGTAGCCACAGCCTCTTTAACGGTGAAGTGCTATCGTCAGAAATTTGTACAGGGGGCGAGTGAGTGTGTATATATTTACACCAAGATAAATAGTTGTGGGAAAGACAAAGAAATTTTGGTCTAATGATTTTTCCACCTCATTTTTGGACTAGGAAAGAAATTCTTTATCTCGCTTCCTGGTAATACCTTTGCTTCCTGACACGTTGATAGCTTGGCCAGTAAACCCCTCCATCTACATGTTAGAGGAGGGCTAACCAGCTTCTGCCATGGTCAGCATCTGTATCTGGTGTCAATGGTGTTTGTGTTAGTCAGAGTGGCCTGTGTCTTGCACACTGCAGACAGGAGGAAAGAGAAAGAGCACTGGGCCTAGCTTTCATTCTAATCCATACAAATTTCCCCTATTTTTTACTGTCAGAAGTGTTATGTTACTCTAAGTCTCAGTTATATAAGTCCCTGAAATCTTACACCAGTTCATCT
Source organism: Dolichotis patagonum (assembly GCA_004027295.1). Taxonomy (NCBI): domain Eukaryota; kingdom Metazoa; phylum Chordata; class Mammalia; order Rodentia; family Caviidae; genus Dolichotis; species Dolichotis patagonum. The sequence continues at coordinate 62,245 of PVJX010002277.1, forward strand.
TAATTGTCAGCTTGATTAGATTAAGAGCCTCACAGAGAAGTAATTAGACCATGGAGGCCCTATACTCATCAGTACATTAATTCATTGATGTTCACAGCAGAGTGTGCTCTTAGGACACGGGGCCCAGTCGGAGGAGGGGAAATCAGTGGAGGTGGGGCTTTTGGGGTCATACACCTGACTGCAGCTCTTCCCGTGTTCTGTGTTTCACTTGCCATAAAATGAGCTGTTTCTCCACCGTGCTATTTTGTCTTAATGTTCCTTCCTTGGAGCCAGCTGACAATAAACTGAAACCTCAAACCGTGAACCACAGTAAACCTTTCTTCTTTAAATTATGCATGTTGGGTATTTTGTTCCAGTGACAGGGGAGCTGACAGATACAAATCCCAGCAGAGTCACAGGGTAACAAATCTTAAGGGAACAAATGGAACGAAACGGTCTTCAAGTCTACTGCCACCCTCAGGCAGCGCCACACCTACTCCTAAACATCCAAAGAGAGATGGCCATGTTGGAAGTCACCACAACCACGGGAGTTAGAAATTATACTTCCTTGGTATCTTGAAAGTTTAGATTACTCTGTAAATTCATGGTATGTTTCATCACGTTGGGTGCTGCTGATCACTGTAGTTAGAAATGAGTGAAATATTTAACTTACAATGGGTATGCCCAGCAGCAAAACGTAAGAAGCCAAAGGAGTAGATGGAACATTTTTCCAGCTACTTTTAGAAATCCCTCACACACTTTTTGTGACCTAGAATGTTTCAGCCCTTGTCATCACTGCCAGACACGATTCCCTGAAAGCAGGTGCTCAGGGAAGCCATGGAGCTATTACTTTTACTTTGAAATTGACGGGGAAAATCCTGAACAGAAATGGAGCCCCAATTTATGAGATGAAATGATCCTTAACAGCAAAGTCAGCTAACTAGTCCCTCTGGAAATTCTTGTTCCTGAAAAGTGAAGCTCAGGCTTGGCCTAAGCTCCAGAACATTAGATAAATGAAGTGATCCTGCCCCATCCCTAGGGACCTTCGCCATTTTGATCATAACAGTATCTATAGACATAGACGAGGGCGGAAAAAAAGAGCGTCACCACGGAACCACAGGCAGTAAAATCCCTGCATTTCTTAAGGATTAAAAGCAAAGCTTTAACAAAGTGTTTCAGATTCCCATTGATCTTAGAACATAGGTGTGCTCTCCCACATGGTAATCCTAGACATTTTCTGGGTAAGCTGTGTTTCATTTGTCCATTAGACAGTATTTTTGTGTTGATAAAAGCAGGCCTTTGCAAGCAACCCCTTCCTGCCTTGGACAAATTAACTTCTGTGAACAAGAAACAAAATCGTCCAAGCGGTCTGCGTTTCTAACCTTGACTGAGTGGAGTGGGAACATACTTCCTAAATAGATGGCTGAGAAATAAGTCTGTTGTTCAGTCTGAGGACATGTGGAAATACTCCTCTTTGCTATGGGACTTTCATAATGGGTTCTGTTCAAGCAGCACTGAAAATAGTCCTTATTTAATAGGTTTATAAATGCAAGGCTGACCCCAAAGTGCCAACCCCATGCCTGTTTGCTTATTTGCCTGGGTTTCTGGCAGGTGACATCATATTGTCCTGTGGTCTCTGAGGCTGTGTATAACTGTACAGCTAAGAGCAAATGCAAGAAAGGAAGGTTTGCACAACCCAGAGTGATACAGCAAAGTACAATATTTTCTCTAAAGTGTGCTTAATATTTTTGGTTCATGTATTCGTCTGTGTGTACATGTAATGTTGTGAACTCTCTTCGTTCCACATCTCTTAAAAGCTGTTATAAAATTGGTGAGTTTTTAAAAAAATCAATTGTGTCCTTTAAATCTAGGATAGATGGTGTTATCCTCGACTCCAAGGATCAAAATAGTAATAACACATAGAAAAATAGACGTGAGGTAAACACAACCATACAAAAAGCTTTGGCGCAAACTAGTTTGAGAAACCAGAACACTGAACTGGGTCTTAATACAAGCTTGCCTCAAGGGTCCTCTGAATATTCCTTCACTCCCTTGTTCCACTTCTGAGTCAGACAGCATCTATGGGTTATGTTTCTTTCCATGATACTCTGATTTTCAGAATAACTTGTTGGAGGTTTATTTTAGCCCTGTTCTTCAATTTTTGGCTTGGAGTCTTTCCATCGGCATTTTTACGTGCCCTTAGCTAGGGTCATATCTGCTCCAACATCTTGAGAATTTGTGCTTCAGATCCACCCGAGGATTCTTCTGATGCCCTGATGAGAAAACAAGCCTGTACCCTCCTCACGTTCAAAACCAAAGCAGCTCTTCTTACTCAGTGCAAGAGCAACTTTTAGGTACTGCTGTAAGGAAAATCTATGAAACTTTCCTGTCTTTGGGATCTGTCAGTGTCTCATTTCTTTCTTTCTTCCTTGTATTTATCTCACCATCTTTCTAGTGAGAGAACTGTCCTATTAGAGGATGATCAGCTCCTATGCAGTTTGACAGATGCCAGTTTCAATCACAGGTACATTAAACCAAATTGGAGCACAAATTCCTTCCTGAGGTACTTGAATTCTAATCTTTCACACCTTGTTTATAAAAATGGAAAAGAAAATTAAAAACTAGTTCTCTGCATCAGCCAGCTTTGGGAAATTAGTGGGAATTGATTTTAAGATGACAAACTAACATTTTGCCTATGCAAATATATTTGGGACACAAACTCTTAAAACCATTTGTCCAAAGTGCGAATGAGGGTAAAAGAAATAATATGACCTATGCCCACTCCTGCAGTGTCCCCATGTCATCGTATAGAAGGCCAACTGAACTGGACGTAACCACCACAGACTAACTGTTCTTAAGAGCTACCAGGGAAAGGTAATTCAAGTTGAGGTATTACCCACTTTTCTTTCTAATCTGTTAACTGAAACTACCAAGCATGACACTCCTGGAATGACAGATGAGAATCAGCCTTCCATCCTGCATTTCCTTTAAATGGTATTCTGCAAAGACAATATTACCTATACTGGTATGAAGAGGACTACTTCACAAGGCAAATTTCTGAGGAGGAACTCAAGAATCTGAGTTTTAATAAGATATTAATGGAATCATCATGCACTCTAAATTTTGAGAAAACCTGGCTTGTGCTAGTTCCAAAATTTTGCCCCTGCATTTCTCCCAGGACCGTATCTTATTCTCATGATTAATCTGACACAAAATTTATAATCATGTAAAAGTCATTCCAATTTTGTCTGTTTCTGGTTCCATTCTTCTTTTTGTTCAGTCTATAAAGAGATTATACTGCTACTTTCAAAAAAACAGTGCAGTCACTTTTGTGCTTTCAATGCCTAAGGAATGAACAGAAAGTGGCATGTGTCTCCAAGATCGTTCCCGTGAAACAGGAGTGCACAAAGACATTCAGGGAGTTTTTTGCTAACAGTCATGGCTGCAAGAGAGGTCAACACTAAGGGCTTGTGTTTGTTAGATTTTCTAATCCAGGGTGTTTGATTTCTACCAATGAGTCAGTGTGTGCATAGATGTGAAAACAATGAAAATTTCTCCATAAGTAAATAGCATTTGAGGAAAAGCGAATTTGAACCTGATTTATATTAAGAAAGCACTGCATTCTGAGTTATAAAATGTATATCAGTTTGTGTAAAACTAATGTTAATTAGGAATATTTATTTCTACCATTTATAATTTTGCCTAATTGTTATGTTGAATGATATCTACGCACATCATAATTATATATCATTTTTATTTTCACTAGTTTCTCTATCTTCTAAGGATAAGAACCAAAGTCTTCCATATTTCTGTAACCTCCAAGCTACTAAAACAATAGCTTACTTGTTATACATTATCAATAAGCCCTTTAATGCATTAATTAGTATTTAGATTCTACAGTCATTACATCTAAATCTATGCATGTTTAAATGAATGGCCTCAGGAAGTCATTTAGCCCCTTCTCACCACGAAAGACTCACATATATCTTTTCTAGTATTCCTGATACTTTCAGAAGTAGAGTATGAAGACCTTCATTATCTATCAGGAGAAGAAATTAAAAAAATGAAGAGAAAGGAAAGGATAATGTGTACTGTATTTGGAATTGCAACTGATATAAAATTTTTTATAATTCCTGCAGCAATCATTCCACATATAGTTGCACAAGTTCACACAAAAATGTCTTGGTTGATGTTTTAGTTACCTTTCTCACTGATGAGACAAAAAACACCCAAAGTTAAAGAAGGAAAGTAGAGGTCTCAGTCTGCGATTGGCTGGTTCCAAGGCAGGGTGGCCTGGCAAAGGGACATCACAGACGTAAGATAGTTCACAGTGGGCAGAAGGTAGCAAAGCAAGCAAGGGACCTTCGCAGCCTCTTTCTGCCCTTATTATACTCTATCCAAGCTATTGGGTTTAGAGCAATGACAAACCAATCATTGGACTGATTTAGTAATCACACACTTTGAATTCCAGCAGCACACACTCTAGATTCTCGCATGTCTGGAAAAGTCCCACCTATGACCACATGAGACTTTGGGGAACATCCAGACATAGACAATAACAGGCAACCTGAACTGTATGTACGTCCTTTTCATCACATAATATATACTGCTTCTTTCTCAAATTAAAATGTGAGGAATTCTTGTGTTTATTTCTGTTAAGGTTATATCATTTGACAGTTTCCCCTAAAGCCCCACATACACTAATTTTAGTTTACTTCAGACCTGCACTGGATATATTTTAAAGATATATATTCTATGTTTCCTAGCATCAGCCTTCACAAACTTAAGTGCTAAACCATAGTAGAAAAATGGCAGAAATAGAATAACAAGAGAAATAGCAGATAAAGCACGAAGCAATTGCATGCGTGTGTGCACACACATACACGCGCACACACACACACCAAATACAAAGCAAAAAACTTTAATTCTGATTTATCCCAGAAAATAGATCTAATACTTATGTGTTCTGATCATGAACTGTCCTTTATATACATTTCAGAAATTCAAATCATGTAGTTACAGTTTGACCACTATCTAATCTGTATAGAAACTGAACTACAGATATTTTGTTGTTGTAAATCATCATTATAATCTTTTCCTTTATCATTCACAACTTAAAAATGTTCTCAATTTGACAATGAAGACACCGTGTTTCTGTGTGCCCTCAAACATCTCATTTCCCAACACAATCTGAGTTTCCTAATATTTGCAAGTCTCCATGATGCATGACCCTGAATTTTATGTTTACGTGGTTAGAGGAATAACTCTACTTATGGGTGTTCAAGTTTCAGAGATGTTGATCATATATCATGGCTTTTGGACAATAAGTGAATGCATGAATGAATGAATGAATGAAAAAGTTGGAGGAAGACTGCTCATGACTCTCTTCCCAATCTGGGAACACAAACTTCACCCATTTGACAACCATTAAGTTTGTCCATCTCTCTCCAGGCCAAATTCCTTTAGATTTCACATAGAGCATGATTGATAACATAAAATTATTTCACATTCTATTTATCTTCCAAGACTTTGTTAAGGCCAACATAATATTAAAGTGAATACACTGTTAAGGAATTATTTGTTTTGCTTCATGAATATTTTAATCATGTACAAAATAATTTACAAGTTCAATTTTATCTTTACATGTATCAAGAAGATCTCAAAACAGAGGAAAGAGAAATTTAGTTTAAATTCTGAAAAAATATGAAGCATAAAAGTATGTATTATGCATATTTCATTTTCACTGATAAAATCTGAGACAGACAGCGAGACTGATTAGTCAGTGACATATTGACAAGATCAGAATCTGAATTATCTAAGTATAAGCAAGATGTTTGTGTTTTTAATTTCAGGTGTAACCTATGCTTATTGTGAAAACAGAGAAAATACAAAATGACAAAGAAAACACATAAACACTACTCCGAAAGTTTTAAGTTTTTAATATTTTGTGTCATGTACACAGAATCATAGTATCATACAGTCCTACTTCCTGATTTTGTACTGATACTAAATTAAATGTTTTGATAGTTAATATTAATTTTGTGAATGAAATAATTTTATTTTTTATTTTTGCCATGTATTTTGTTTTCCCATTTATTTTTGTCATTATAATATTGCGTGAGGTTTCTCAACAGATTTCTTAGTTTTATATTTTAGGATAGATTAATAGAAACACAATTTCTGAGTTTGGAAAAGTGAAATTTAGAATATTGCCACATTCTTGGCAATATACCCTTTCCAGAACATCTTATAAATAACATATGTGAAAGATGTGTGAATGTTTCAATCACTGCAAACTCTCCAGCAGTAGATGCATTTTTATTTTTTCCATTTTGATAGGCCAAAAGATATTAAATTGTGAGGCTTTTTTTTAACATTTATATGACTAACGTCATCACTTGACTTTTTTTCATTGTTATTTCTAATTCTGTAAATCATATAGTAAATTGGTAGTTTTCTTAATTAAAGTGGCTTAATTAAAATAATAAAATTGACATTATTCCTATATGTATGATGGTTTCATGTATTTTAATGAGAAGAATATTTTTGTAATTTTCAACTAGTGTTCCAATTTTTATTGGTTATTCAAGATGTTTATATTCTTGCCTTAACTTTTATTTTGTTTTCTTTTTGTGATTTGTGTATTATACATTCTTAACATGAATTCTTTATTGATTATATGCATTTCAAATGTGTTCTAGAAAGACTTGGATTTTTACTTGTTTGTTTAAGGTGTCCTTCCTGTAGAGATGTTTTAAACTTTCATATATGATGCACATTATTCAATATTTTATTAAGAGATGTTCTTTCTGCATCCTGAGAAAACCTCCCCTACTGCAGAGACTGAAAATTATTGAACTAAATTTCCCTTTTATGGATTAAGGCTTCCTTCTGATACATGTCTTTAAATTATTTGAAATTATTTCAAATGTATCATAGGGGATTTAGCTCAGTGGCATAAGTGCCTGCCTGGAAAGCACAAGATCATGAGTTCAATCCTCAGTACCAAAGAAAATTTTAAAAAAAATTTTTAAATGCATCATAATTTTGCCCAGAATTACTTATATTTAACTCCCCAATGATTGATAATGTTAAATCTTTGCCTATCAGGTTTTCTTGTACATATGGGTATGTTTCAGGCTTTCTTTATTGAGACATCTCTTCTATTTATCTGGTAGCCAGCTATAAGGCATTTCTTTAGTCAGTAAAATGTCAAATATAGATAGATATAGATATAGATATAGATATAGATATAGATATAGATATAGATATAGATATAGATATATAGCAAGTCTGGCTGTTTTTTCCTTCATAAGACTGTGTTTAGCCCTGCATAAATTGTGAAATTTTTTAAAACCAATAAAAAGAAAGCAAAATATATTTGAGCTTTCCTATAAATTAAATTGGATTTATGGAATATTCTAGAGGAATTGGCATCTCAGTGTCAACGACTCATTCTTGAGCCCATGAACATGACATATCTTTCCAGTCCCTTTTATCTCCATCCACAATGTTTGAAGTTTTCCCCACTGGAGACTATAAGACTCTTCCCATGTCTCTTACAATTTATCATTACTATGATTTGTGGATTTTTTACTTTGTTTTGTGACTATTTATGACAAACGTGTACAAACAATACTGATTTATTTACATTGATCTACTATTTAGCTATTTGTTAATATTGCTAAGAGTTTATTTTGTGCCATTTTGAATCTTTCTGTGTATATAAGCACATTGTTTTGGGAATAAGGGTAGTTCATGTTCTTTTTCCTATAATTCCTTATGTGATTTTGTCTTTTTCCGCCAGATTATTTTCCAGGATAATACTAAATGGAATCATTGAAAATACATGTTTTCCCTCATCACTAACATTTAAGAGATGGTATAGAACCTACATTTTGACAGACAGGAGTAAAGTTAGAGAAGTGCCCTGGACTAATACCCACCCAGGAGAGCACGTCCGCCTGGGTAAATGCAGACACACCCTGAAAGGCACATGCGGGTTTTCTGGCCTTGACTTCCAGTCTTCAGCTCTTCATTTACCAACCTTCAGCTGCTCTGAAATGCTTAATTTACCTTTTAGGTTAGGGGAATAGAGTGAAAATCCCAGAGATAAATCCAAATTCAGAAACAAAATTAGGAATGTAATCAGGACCAGACTAGAAACAAGATAAAAACATTGATCTGTGTCTTCCAATGAGCAATCTGTTGTTCATCGAAGTTTTGTCTTCATATTATCGTGTTTTCACTCTGTAAAATCTGTTTTATTAAACTCAGAAGAATTTCAGTCTTACAATACACTTAATTTACAAACATTTAAATATTTGAGGGACTATAAATCCACATGCTTTTATTTAAAAATAGTATTTGAAGGGAATATTGTTAATTAAAAAATTAAAATGTCTATTATACAAATTCAAAGTATACTAAGTATTCTTTTCTCCTTATGAAATTTGTTCAGAGCCTAGAAATCCTATCAATAATTTTTTGTCTCATGAATGCCCTGTCTGTGCACTTTGCCCTTTTTCTTGTTGTCAATTTTTGCCTTTTGAAAATATGATGTTCTCACAAATTAAAGAAACATCTTTTTGTCTTTCAAAGGTTGTGAAAAATTTTTACCTCAGAGATACTTATCTCTTTAGTTTTTGGCATTTTGCAGAACAAAAGATCGTGGCTTTTGCAATAAAATCAGTTTTATTGTGCCCTTTCTTTATGCCTTCTTAGGTCAATGCTTGAAAGTTTATCAAGTAACATTTAATGACAGATCCCTTCACTCTCTGACAAGTAACTTCAGATCCTTGCGATGTCTCCAAGTGGAACGGGGCATCATGTGTGAGTTAAAATCTGATGCAGTGATTGAATTTGTCATTGTAGTTAACATATACTTCTCTTATTCCAGTGTAGAGGTTAACTTTATACTTACTTTTGTTATTACACGTTCATCAGGTACTTCTGCATAAAATCTGATATTAAATGAATCTTTCTGATTCTGCGGGAATAAATATTTAAGAAATTTTCTTAGATAATGTGCCCATGTTTCCCTGCTCTCTTCATCTGCCAAGGAGAGTGGGGCTGGCTGTGCAACTCCTACATTATCAGCCACTTCATCTTCAAAATCATTGAAGAGCAGTGTTTATCTTATGCAACCTAAAGAATGTGGTAAGCTGAAGTTGATACACTTTGATTTTTAAGTTTTGTTAATACTATTCCAGATGAACCTCTAAATTATTGTCATTGAAATAGAGAAAAGCCGGGAAAGATTTAAGTAGGGGTTTATATTAAATTCAGGCAAACTGAAGAATTCTTTAATGTGACTTTTTTTTCTTTTAGTGTGGGAAATCTTTCTCAGTCTTCTTTACTGACTCTTTTCTGATACTTTTTACTTACTTTTTTTCATGTTGCTTCATTCAATTACATCTCTGCTCTCTTCTCCTGTAGTTATGATCTCTTTTTCTCTTTCACATCTCTTTACTCTTACACTCTGCAATTTTGAAGGGTCTCACCAGTCAGCCTTTTGTCTATCCCACCTGGCACAAGCATATTCTCAATATTATCTTCCATTTCTTTTCCAGCCTTTTAGTTCATCAGTCTTTTCCTTCGAGACCCCAATTTCATCTTAGTCTATTCTCCTGCTAGACTTTCTTTTCACACTCCATGAAGGGAAAACCTTGTTTTCCAATGGACAGCAAGTAAGAATCATATTTATTGCTATTACTCCTTTTAAAAACTATTTTTTCCTGATGCTTATACTACTTTCAAGTACTCTGAGCTAGGTACTGTTTCTTCTTATACCCAAATGTTTTTCTATGTTCTACACTATTTTTACTTCTCCTCTTTAGTCAATAAAGGGGAAATTTTCATTCAAGTTTTATATTTTCCAGAATTGTGAAGGATCACGGTTCTTGTGGGATGGAGAGGTGTCCATCTGTGTCCTTTGCTTCTACTCTGGGCCTCTGAGACGCTAGTATTGAGATGTTACCAGGAGTACAGAAGAAAGATACAAGTGACTTTTCAGGTAATTTTGATAGTGCACTTTGTTTGGAGTAATTTTACTACTGCTTTTGTTACTAGTACTAGTACTTGTCATTTTTTTCACTATATAAGCTTACTTTTAACCTTTCTCTGAAGTGATTAAAGGACTATAGCAGATAAGAGAAATGTTTTGCCCTCACTCATGTCTTGGAGTGCTGTGTGAGGAGAATTCTGTTCTCTGAACATACACATGAAGAGATCCATTGATGAAAGCAGGCATTGCTGGACCTCTGAGATCTTTGATATAAGATGCCTCATATGCCATTTGGAGTCTTACTTGTTTGCCTCAATGCGGTCTCAGAATTCTAGACCTGAGGGCATAAAGATGGATAAATTACATGATTCCTCCACCTTCCCAGGCAGTCTCGAGGCAGTGTTAGGTGAACACGTTTGAACTGGAGTGTAATACAACGGCATACACTTTACCTAACACCCACCAAGCAGGTAATAAAATTGCCTAAGCTTTGACATTAATCTGTCTTAACTTCAATTTATAGTTCTGCTGTCACTGAAATAATTTTGTTCATTTTCATGACGCATTTTTATAAAAAAAAATTAAGACAGAGTAGACATAACTGATGTTACTCTGAAAATTAAAATTCTTATAAATTTTAATAATAGATCATTGATGTTTCACACTGTATATTGACATTAAAAAATCTTAAACTTCTAACAAAAAGAAATTACCAAAATTTCCTCTTAACAACATGTCAGTTAATGAAAAACTATTTCAATGTGTGAGCCCTCTATGGAAGACCACACTAAATTCTCAGTTCATTTAAGATAATATTTTTCAAAGTATGACCTGGATATTCCTGGCAGACTTTGAATATCATCCTGGAGGTGTTTTTGTTCCTGTCTGTGCTGATCGTGTGAATTAAAGTGTGTATCACTGAAAGCAGTGCCATAATCCCTATTAATTCTGATGTCACAATTTTTGAAGCAATAAGAGAGAGCAGGTGGAGTAAGTGTTCCACGGACTCACAAATTGGAAATCACTTATTTAAAGGGCATAATGGAATATATGAGTTGTGTGTCAGTGATGAGGTACTTTTATAAAATGATACTTTTTAGATGCGTAAAGTTAGGCAGTGTGATGGAAATAACATAATCAGAGCTGCTGAATATTCAGCTGCTTCAGGTGTGTTTGGCCCCAGCTACACAGAGATGAGCTAGGTAGCTTCTGTCTTTCTCTCCTGAGCTTAGCAGCCATCATTTATATTATAATAAGCACTACAGTCAGCCTCAGGTCAAGGTCCAAAGTGCTTCTAAGGTGTCAGATTAAAAAACTCTGGAACAGAGTTCACAGGGAGAGGAGCTGGACATGGGCTTTTTCTAAGGCCAAAGGAACTCCATGGTCAGAAAGAAGGAGATAAATCAATAACTCAGGGAAGTACAGGTATTGTTGCAAAGCCCAGTGAAATAAAACTGGAAGGACAGACAAGGAGTGGCTGATGAGGAGCTTTATACACCACACAAAGGAGATGTCAAAAGCTGGAGTCACAAAAACCTATAAACAACCCAAATATCCAATAATAAGAGATAGGAAATTTAGCTATTTATTTAATAAAATACCATAGAGTCGGAAAAGTGAGTAAGTTACAACTACCTAAAGCAGTACAGACAAATTGCATCCAGATAATGTCGAGTAATAAATAGATAAAGTCACTGAATATACCACCCTACATTTACACTATTTAAAAATATCTAGAGACGCAGTTCATTGGCAGAGCACATGTATAAAGTCCTGAGCTTAATGTCCAGAAATAGAGAACACATTTTAAAAATTAAAAATATTCTATCATATAATTTTCTGATTAATATATGGGGTTAAATATATAGTAAATACACAAAGAAAAAACAAATATAAAACCAAGGGAATAAACAATAATAATCTACAATTGATTATCTCTGATGGAAGAACAAAGCAGTGGGGAAGCAGAGGATAGAAAGACCTCAAAAGCATTAGTTTTAGAACAAATAGTACATACTTGGGTGTTATTCTACTGTCTTAAACTCTTTTCTTTGTTAATTGTCTGAGACAAGACAGCCAACACCCATAATTTAAAGAAGAGAAGTTTACTTTGGCTCACTGTCTCAGAAGTTTTCATCCATGGTCCACAGTTTCAAACACAGAAATACCGTGGTAGAAGGATCTGCTCCAGAAAAACCACTCTACTCATGGTGTCCACAAAGCAAGAGCAAATGGAAGAACAGGAAACTGGAATATACTCTTCCGGGTCGTGACCCCAGTGACACACCTCTCCCCATCAGCTCCCACCTTCCAACAGCAAACTCAGTTGCTATACTTACCGTGGGTGAATCCAGGCATCATGACTCAGTCATCTCCCCAAAGGTCTGCCTATCAGCACATGAGGCGTTGGGGACATTCTCAATCTAGACAAATACACTGCTCATGTACTTTATTCAGTACATACACATTAAAAGACTTTTATGTATCTTGAAAATTTAATACAAGAATGAAAAATATTTCTATTCTAATGTTAATTTTACTCTACTCAAATTAGCTTTGATATTTCAAGGAAAAATGACTTTTGTGACTTCCTAATTTTAATTGAAGAACTTATTAAAGTATTTTTGATGCCCACAAATTTAATCTAAAGGTTCAAGAGACTTATAAAACCTTTTCTTTTAAAACCAGAAATAGTGAAGTGAAGGAAAAAACTCTCAAGTGCCAAAGCCAGCAAAGGCTGAATGGCTGAGAACTCTAAAGCTATCTACAGCCCCGCACTCTGCTATAGGTTCACAGCTTTGACCACAGAGTAGCCTTCGCCTTTCCATTTAATGGACAAAGCCAATGTAAATTTGCTCCTGATCACAATACACCTGCATTAAATTTAGTAAGAGAAAATTGCACTAAGAGCTGAATTTGAGGCTTAACTCTCTGACACTGTCTTTTTTGTATGGAATTGTTCAACTCAAAGTGATAGCTCATAGCTGGGAAAATGACACGGTCTGCTGTCGCCTTGTTTTAAATTGTAATGGTAGCAGGGCACACTCTGACACTAATTTTACAGTGACCGTTTCTTCTGATTGTTTAGCAGGAACCAGAATTCTTCTATTGCTTTCCTTGTGTGAAGGCAGTTGTTAAGACAGAGTCCATATAGAGTTGCTCATTGAAGTTTTGCAGCTAGTCTTGTGCATATGAAATAGATTGTCTTCAAAATGAAGAAAATAGACATGCAGAGCAAAATACGCAATGTCTTCGCTTATCAGCTTTGGTAGATGTCTTTCCTGATGCTGAATTTTTCCTCCTTTTCCTGGTATTTCTCTTTTTTCCCTCCCTTTTTTTTCTCCCTCTTCTTCTTTTTTCTTATTAATTTTTGCATTACTATGGAAGTAGAATTATATGATGATCTTTTTCCATTCCTCCCAAAAACGTTCTAATCTCATTTTTTTGTTAAACAATTTTTAGAAAATATTCCGAAACACTGTGTATGATATGTTGCCTGAGAAACTGATTTTTGAACTATAATCAATTTCATGATGTGCAATTATAAAAGGGCTTAATTATATTCACTGTAACATGGCTTGCCTCACTGGCACAAATGTCACTATCAAGCTTTTTCAATATTTTTTCCACTTAAAAAACTATCATCCAATGCAACCTGGCGTATGCTAGGTCCCTTGGCTGCCACAGAGAACAAAGATGGCAGCCTGAGCTAGCAGGGACACACGCCACAGCTCCTCCCCTTGGCTCAGCACAGTGAACAGGCAAAATACGCCAGCCTCATCTTCTGTATGGGAAGGAAAAGAGTTGGATCATTCATCCAATAACTCAAATTTTGGGGGTGTTGCCTGCAGACCTCGCTTCAATCTTGCCTATCTCAGTACACAGATAAAGCCTGGCGTATGCTAAATACCTGGATGTTACAGAGAACAAACATGATAATTTGAATTAACACATGGACCCTTCCAATAGCTCCTCCCTAGACTCTCCACAAAATAATTATGCAAAAGGAAGGAGAGAAGAGGAAAGAAAAAAAGAAAACAAAAACCAGTTCCTAGACATGAGAGAACATTGGATTCCATGTCATGGGTTCCAGGATTTCCTGAGGATTGCCTAGCAACTGCCTTCTGTCTCTTCTGTCCCACTCATGGCACCCTAGAATACTGATGGATCCAAGTATCCTCTAGACAGTGATTAAGATGAGAATGAAGTTTGGAGAGTTCTGTGCAATCTCTCTGCAGTTGTGTGTGAGTGAGGGTCTTCTATAAAAAAACAGTCCATGAATACTGGGAGAAACAGGGAAACATGATCCAAACAAACAAATATAATAAAACTCCATAAATCAACTCTGATAAGAGGAAAACATAGTAATTACCTGCCAGAATATTCAAAACGTCCATCATAGTAATTTTAAATCAGCTCAGAAAACCAAGACATGGGAAAAGCATAAACATCAGCAGAGAAAATTTTAAGAATCACACAGAAATCTTGCAACAAAAGAAATATAACTTTTCAGTTTCCTCAAGATCTCAAAGCAGAGGTCAAGACATGTCATATATCAAACAGAAAAAAAGAAGCAGTTCATTCAAAAGAAATATCATTTGTAATTGTCTAGTCAGTGGATCAAAAAGAGACAGAAAAAATTAAGCAGCTAATGAGACATTATCAAGCAGACTGACACATACATTATGGGTATTCTAGAAATAAAAAGTAAGAAAGAAAGGATGAAACACTTACTCAAAGAAATATTGCTTAAAAATTCATAAATCTGAAAAAGAAAATAGGAGTCCAGGTACAGGAATCCACCTGTTCCCAAAAAAGCTTCCAATAAGATAATAAAAAGAAATCCCCACTGAGACATATTATAATCAAATTGTGAAAATTCAGACATAAAGAGACTAATAACAAGAATAAGAATAAAATAATTTGTCACATGCAACAAGCATGTGGCCATAAGATTATTTGTAGATTCTTCTGTAGAAGCTTTCCAGGTCAAATAAGAGTAGAATAATACATTCACAATATTTAAAAGAAAACTTTGCCAACCTTGAATACCATACCCCCAAAAAAGTACTTCAAAATAAGAGAAAAAATTGCTACATAAAAAGGTTGAGGTTTTTCATTACATTTAACTTGACTTAAAAGAAGTGCTAAAGGAAATCTTTAAAGTTGAAACAAATGGCTATTGAACAAAGGCCCAATATCATATGAAGGTATAAATTTTGTTGATAAAGCTAAATATATAAACAAATATAGAACACTATATTATTGTAAATGGTAAGTTATTTTTAATTATAGTAAAAAATAAAAGCAAAAACATTAATAATAATTAAGAATATATATCGATGAATATACAATATAAATAGTTACAAATTGTGACTAAAGTGTAGTGCATTTTATGTGATTCAGCTTGTCATTAGGAGCTGAATCCAATAACACACTTTATGTAAATCTTACCATAATCCAGCGTGTAGCAGATATATGGAAAGAGCAGAACACCCTTAAAGCACACTATTACCGTTTGCTCTTAAAAATCGATAAAACAAAAGGAAGAGAGCAAAAATGGGGGGGACAAATAATGAAAGAAATAAATTTAAAACTTAACCAAATATCAATAGTAAATCATTCCCATTAATAATTACTTTAAATTGGCTAATCATTCTAATCAAAAGGTATAGACAAGCTGAAGAAAAAAAAAGAACAAATGACATATTGTACATAAGTAACTCTCTTTAGATGTGAAGACAAACACAGACCAACAGTTAAGGGATGGAAAAGATATTCCAGGCAGATGGTACTTAAATAAAGTGTTGAAATAAAAGATCCTCACAAAGGACAAAGCATAGTATTATATATGACAAAAAGGTCATTTCACCAGGAAGACACAACTATAAATATATATCCGTCCATTATCAGAACACATAAATGTAAGTCAAACCAACAGAAGTGAAAGTAGAAACCGTGGTACAATAAAAGGCACTTTTCAACGCACCACTTTCATTAACAGGTATTCATGATTGGATAAAAATCGAAAATGTTATTCGCTAAGAGTCAAGCGAGTATTCCTGCTGGTGGCACTTTTGGTACTGAGCTCCTCATCACTGTGAGAAAATGCCTGAGATAAACATCTCATTTGACTCACAGTTTTCCTGGTCTCACTTTATGGCTGTCTGGCCTTGTTGCTTTGGGCCTAAGGTGACACTGTGCATCACGGTAGCCATGGGTAGTAAAAGAGACCTAGTCATTTCATAGCAGGTGGGCAGCAGAAGAAGACAGACAGGAACAGACTGGGCCCAAAATCTCCTCCAAGGTCTTAGCCCTGAAGAACTAAGTCCCTAGAGAGGGAGGCTTCAACCCATGATCCTCCAGGGGATATTCGAAATCTAGACTGCAGTGCCACTCCTGGTTACCGTAGCAGTGGAAGCCTTACAGCAACTAGGCAAGACAAGCAAATGAAAGTCATTCCCATAAGAAAGGAAAAGTAAGAGTGTTGTTTGCAGAGTTTATAATTGTATGTATAGTTAGCAACAACAACAATAAAAAAAACCTGAAAATCTTCTGAAACTAATAATACATTCAGTAAAGCTGTAAGATAGAAAAGTAGGACTTGAAGCTCTGTTTCATTTGTAGTTGCTAACAATGAACATTCTGAAAGGGAAGGAAATCTCATTGGTAATAATGTTAAAGGATAGGATACTTACAACTAAGCTTAACTAAATAGATCAAAGACTTGTACCCTGATACCTACAAAACTTTCATGAGAGAAATTAAAGAATATATCTTGGGATCATAAATTGGAAGATTTAATATTGTTAAAATGTCCATGCTACTCAAAATAATCTACAGATTCTGCATAATTCTGTCAAAATTCTTCTGACATTTTTTTCCAAAATAGAAAAGCTTCTAAACTTCATTTTTTACCACAAAAGACCCAAAATAGCAAAAAGAATGAACACGATATACATGTATTTCCTGATTTCAAAACCTATTACAAAGCTATAGTATTAATTAAAGCAGTATTTTACTGACCTAAAGACAGACATATGAACCAACAGAACAGAATCGAAAGCCCAAAAATTATTCCACTTGTATATAACCAACTGTTCATTAACAAGAAAGCCAAGAATATGCAATGTAAAGCGAATCATCTCTTTCATAAAAGGAGATGAGAAAATTGGATATCTACAAGCAAATGAATAAAATTCAGGCTTTTCTTATACCATAACTAACAACCAACATAAAAAGTGTTAAAGACTAAAATGTATGACCTGAAATCATGAACTCGAGGAATAAAACATAGGGGAAAAGATTTATGACATTAGTCTCAACAATAGTATTATAGATATGACACTAAAAGCATAGACAACAAAAGCCAAATTGGAAAAGTTAAGCTATATCTAACTAAAAGTCTCTGCACGGGGGAAAAACATAGTGAAAAGACAAATTGCAGAGAGAAAAGACAAACTCATGGCAAGATTGCAAGGAAAAGATGCCCTTCTACATTGTTTATGGGAATGCAAACTAACAAAAGTACTATAGAAATCTGGTGGGAGGTTCCTCAAAAAACTAAAAACATATGTTCCATTCAAGTCAGCTCTTCCTCTAGGTACCATCCTCAAAGACATCACATTACAATGACCCATGCATAACAATTGATGGGTTCTGCGCCAATGGGTATCTACCAGGTTCTATATTAGTGCCCATCCATCATGACGCTGACCCCTAAAACAACAGCATAGGTCTCCTATACTAACTCCCATGCATGTCTACTGGTCACAAAACAATAAACTTTCTGTCTCCTTTTCACACATGCACAAAAGGTCCTCTAACCGCCCTCCTGACACTGTCCACTCAGTATCAAAAAGTCCTCCAGTTCCTCTCCCAATATGTTGACCTGTCCACTCATATAGTCTCCACCCATATGTCAAGCCCATAAAAACAAGGCCCAGCTTTGTCTCCTTTGAGGGTCCTTGCAACCTCCTGCAGTCCTCCTGAGCCAGAAATAAAGGCTTTTTCTTAGTTCAGTCTTTGACTCTCAGCTATGCCAAAAACCTAACAACAATGCTTACAGCAATACCATTCGTAATAGGTAAGTGTGGAAGCAGCCTACATGCTCATCAACAATAAATGGATAAAGAGAATATAGTCTTTATATACAATGAAGTATGACTGTAAAGAAAGATAAAACTGACTCATTTGTAGGAAAATGGATAACTTTGAGACCATATTAAATCACACACACGAAGTTGAAAACCACATTGTCTCTTATATGAAAAATTCAAATTACAAATAATGAGCAAAATAAGAGAATGACTGATCAATCCTATTTCTGTTTATGAAAAATATGGATATCAACATCTTCAAGATATCAGCAACTTATACTTGTTACAGCAACCAAGATGGGTAAAAATCATAAATGTCCAACAACAGATGAAAGGACTATATTTTTACAATAAAATATTACTCAATCTTTAAAAAGAAGTAAACCCTGCATTATGTGCCATGAATAAATATGAACATTTTGGCAAAACAAGCCAGTACAGAAAGTTACATACTTTATGCTTTCACCTACATGAGGTTTCCAAAAATAGTCAAACACATGGAAACAGAAAGCAGAATTGAGATTGCCAAGGAAGGTGTCTGGCTTGCTTTCCTCTCATTGCTGAGACAACATAGCCAACACTCAAAGTTAAGGAAGGAAAGTTTTATTTAGCTCACAGTTTGTGGAGGTTTCAGTTTGTAATCCGCTGGCTCCAAGGCAGAGTAGCATGGCACAGGGGCAAAGATCAAAGTGGCAGAAAACAGCAAAGCAGCAAGAGCAAAGTGGGGATTGGGGAGACCAAGCCCCTTTTCAAAACTCCCTTACACTGTAAGCAGGTTACCTGCCCACACCATCTCCGTGCCCTCCTCTTGAACAGGTTCAGGATGTCGACCAACTGAGCACCTTGGCACCATGGTAAATCACCAGCTTAAGCTTCTAAACGTCTCCGTTCTCAAGTCGACACATTGTATCAACCATTGCAGAAGGTAAAGTGAGGGGTGGACAATCAAAAGCTATAATTTCATCATTAGCTAGATGAATAGGTGCTAGAGATTTACTGCAAAATATAATTACCGATACTGCATTACACACTGAAAATTTAAAAAGTAAATCTCACATTAAGTGGTTTGTCATAATTAAATTAAATTTAAAAATGAAACTGTCATTTCAATTTCTGTTAACTAAATAGTTTTCCCTCTAAAGATAATGATATTATGGACATAAAAAGAAAGGTGGATGGGAAATTGCTCATGAGGGGAGCTGTGAATGGTACATAACAGGAATGAAGTGAGGGCACTTGCCTCATACAGTGGTCATCACTGAATGGGTGACATTATGTAGATGGAGAGTTCATCAGCTGTGAATTCATCGTGTGTGTGTGTGTGTGTGTGTGTGTGTGTGTGTGTGTGTGTGTGTGTGTGATGTGAGAGGAACGGATCCAGAATGAGGGAAAAGCTTCTAGTAACACACAGCAAAGGAATTTACTAAAAAACAGTTTATAAGCCTGCCGCAGAGGAGCGTACCTGTAATGCAAGCATTCTGAGGAGAAGAGGCAGGAGGATTGTAAATTTAAACCCAGCCTGATCAATTTAGCAGTTTAGCAATTTAGCAAGAGTATGTTTCAATAAACAAACAAACATGTAAAAAGTTTGGGGTGTAGCTCAGTACACTGCCTTGGGTTCAATTCCCAGTACCACAATAAATGAATAAATAATCCCCTTTTATGAGACGCCTTTATGGTTCTCATTTATTTTTTCCATTAACTGCCTATTCATGTTTTTTGGTCATGTTTTCTTTTGGAAAATTCATCTTTTTTTCTGCTTAATATGTAAAGCCTTTTGAAGTTTGGAAATTTTAATTTGCCTTGCTGCATATTTTTTGAGTTTGTCATTTGTTTATGATAGTTGTTCCCATGCCAAAGATTTCCATTTTTATTCTAGATAACTGCATCAGTAATTTCCTGTTATGGAGGATGATCTAAAAGTCCATCACTTGAGAGCTGGAGCAAGATAGTGGCTGAGGAGATTCTCCACTAACCATTCTCCACAGACACCTCAGTCTGAATATTGTTCATGCACCAAAATAGCTTCCTGAGTGTTAGGGAAACCCAGTAAGAAAGCATAGGGCCTGCTTTTAGAATAATGCCAGGAGAGGATGTGTTAAAGAAGGCAGCAAAGTAACAGCTATTGCTGTCACTCCTCTATTCCAGAGCATGGAAGATTTCTACCACCAGGGGAGAGAAGAGGAGAATAAATCTAGGCCTTAGACTCAAAACCCAGAACTAGGACCATCACAGTGAAACCCACAACCAGGCAAATCTCCGTGAGCCCCATTTTCAATCCTTACAGATTCAGCTACCGGAACTGCATAAGCCAGGTGAATCAGTTCCAGCTGTGGAATGGACAGAGGACAAATTTCCCTACCCTCACAGTACAGGTCCTTGTCACCATGAGACCCAGTGAGGGCTGTTGTATGGGCCTGCTTCACTCCTGAAACTTCGAAGGTCCTTATGGATGTGAAACTCAGGTATTACTCAGCTTTTTATCAAACTTGGTGGCCAAAACTGCTACAACCTCAGACAATATGGTGTAGAAAAAGATCCCATTTGTTGAGGTTGGTACACAGTGGTTAGTGCCGGATCCTGCCTTGGAACTCAGTGCAAGCTTGTGAACCCTCACGTAGGGCAAATCCTAATGACCTCTATTCCCAACCAGTGTGCAGGCCTGTGGAACAGCACTAGCTCCCTGGAAAAACACATGGCCCATGATTTCATTTCTAATCAAAATTTTCCATAATTAGTCACAGTAGTTTTGAGATTCAAAAGAAAGGAAAGGAAAGGAAAGGAAAGGAAAGGAAAGGAAAGGAAAGGAAAGGAAAGGAAAGGAAAGGAAAGGAAAGGGAAGGGAAGGAAAGGGAAGGAAAGGGAAGGAAAGGGAAGGAAAGGAAAGGGAAAGGGAAGGAAGGGGAGGGGTGGGGAGGAAAGGGAAAGGGAAGGAAGGGGAGGGGTGGGGAGGAAATGAAAGGAAAACGTAGAAGAAAACAATAGACCAAGTCAATAATTGCAATACAAAATTTATCAATAAAATATTGCAAACTAAATCCAGCAGCATATTAAAATGATTATCAACTATTAAGAGTGAGATGCATCTCAGGAAACCAAGTATAGCACAACATATGAAAATCAATACATTGATCAAACACATTAATGGAATGAAGGAAAAGAATAATATTATTACTTCAATAGTTCCAGAAAATATATTAGATAAAATTGAATATCTCTTCCCCAATAAGATGCTGAGTAAATTAGGTGCAGAGGGTCAAACCTAAACACAGTCAAGATCACATGTAAGTCAATAGCTAGCATTACAGTGAATGGGGAGAAACTAAAACTTTTTCTTTAAGAAATGTAGTAAGAGAAAGATGGTCACTTTCACCCCTTTATTGAACATAATATTAAAAGTCCTATTTAGAAAAATTATGAGGAATAAATAGTCTCCAAATTTGAAAATTAATCAAATTGTTACTGTTTTCAGAAGATAAGAACTTATATCTATTCGCAACTCACAGACTTCCCCCCAAAAAAACTGCCCAAACTAAGAAACATATTCAATAAAATTGTGGGATACAAAGTCAACATTAAAAAATTAAAATACTATCTAAAGTAAAACTGAGAAAATACTCTCACTTTAATGGCTAACATAATATTAAAAAATATCTAAGAACAAATTAAACCAAAAGAGTGAATGATACCTACAATTAAAACTGTAAGACTATGGTGAAATGAATTGAAGGAGACGTAAGAATGGAAACAGATCCTACAGTCATACATCTATTAGAAAAATTAATATAGGGCATCCACACACAGGAAATTAAAGCAGACACTACATCTCACCAGCCACAAAAAAAAAGCCTACTAAAGGGCCAGAGATATAGCTCTGTGGCACAGTGCCTACCTGGCAAGTGTGAGGTCCTGAGTTTGATTCCCATTACAAAAAAAATGGGAAAGAAAAAGGAAAACCCTACTAAAGATAGATACAAACTTCAGTTTAAGAACTATGAATACATCAAACTAAAGCAGGTGCAGTGCTTCAGGGCACTGGAATGGGATAAGGCTTCCTCTACACACCATCCCAAATGCAGTGGAACCACAGGCAAAGGGAGAGGAATAGACTTGTACCAAAATGAAATGTTTCTGCACAGCAGAAGAAACAACCATCAGCGTAAAGAGATGTCTACAAGATGGGAGAAAACATTTGCATATCATAGATCTGAAAAGTGACTAAAACTAAGGAACTAAACCAATCACAGTATCACAGCCACAGAATCCAATTTAAAAATGGATAATATACCTAAATTTCTTAAAAGAAGACATAGAAATGACCAGGCAGTATATGAAAAGATTTTGAAAGTCAGTAATCATCAAGTAAACCACAAATCAAATTGCAAAGTGCAAATCAAACCATGAATGAAAACAATGAGATATCACCTCACCCCAGTGAGAATGGCTGTTATCAAAAACACAAAGGACAAGAAGTGTCGATGAGGATGCACAAAAAAGGAACTTTGGCACATAACTGGTGGGGATAGAAAACGGTGTGGAGATTTCTCCAACAATCAAGAGTATAAGTACATCACCCAGTAGTCACCTCGTGGGGTATTATATCTGAAGGGAATAAAGCCATCTTGTCACTGGGACACTTGTAGCTTCACCCCAATTGCAGCAGTGTTTACAACAGCCACAAGATGCAAACAACCTAGGTGCCCATCCATCACCTGACGAATGGATGGAAAAAGCATGACACACACTGACTATCAGATACTATTCAGCCATAAACTCGGAAGATATTCTGCCATGTGCAGCCCCGTGATGGATGGGAATGGAGCTCATTATATTCAATGAACTGAGCTAGACACAGAAAGACAAGTTAGACATTATCTAACTCATAGAGAACCTAAAAATGATGATGTCATCTATGTGTAGGGTAGAACCCTGCTTATCAGAGATTGAGGAGAGTGTCAGGAAGTTAGAGCAGAGTAGATTGGAAGACTGATCAGTAAGAACAAAAATATCCTTGGTGGAAGTTCTGGAGTGCCACTGCATAGTAGAAAGTCTTCAGTTAATGGCTTTTCATTCTATATATTAAGCAGCTAAAAGAAAGGATTTGGGCCTTTTGAATGTAAAACAAGAAGTGTTTACAAAATCAGTATGTTTAATATTTTTTTTAAAACTATGGTATTTATTATGGTATATCTGTTCCACGTACAGACACCATACCTTAACTATCCCATAAGGGCTGTAAGGAATGTGGTGTGGAAAATCTTCTCCTCTTGTGCCTCCTTAAAAAAAAAACAGTTGCCTGAAGCCAAATTGTTGTTGAATTGCTAACTTAAAATTCAGGAAGTAACCTTTGTAAAACACCAGTAGGAAGGGAGCAAAGAGACTGCCATTTTGTTCACAGAATCTATTTTAGGAAAAAACTCTGCTCATGCAAACTGGCTGATTGCATTTTTATTGCACTATCCCTGCCTTGTCATGAAATGCTTATCATTCTTAAGGAAGACTTATCATATATATATATATATATATATATGCAGGAATTTCTCAAAATTAGTGCTCACCATTACTTTCTAGATAGCTGTTAATTCACACAGATGCAGGAGCAGGTGTCCTACAGCTACGTGTAATTGATTTCAGTTCATCATCAGATCTCAAAGGTTGCTTTAATATTTAACCCCCAAGCAACATTCTAAATGACACTGACTTCTACAAATTTGCAATATCTAGAAGGTAAAAGCCTTTGTTAAGAGCTTTGAAACTTATCCTGTCAGGTACCTTTGATAAAGATTGCTTAAAAGTAGATGCAAATTAAGTCTCCCTTGCAGTTTTTTTTAATAACGTTTTAGAACCAAGTGGTACAAAGAATTCACTTCCTATAACATGTTCATAAACATAATATCCCAAATCCTTGAATATTCCTTTTAGACAGTAAGATAGATATTTTTATTTTCCACATTTATCAAGTGAGATAAGAGGCTTTGAGTCATTAATTGACTTGTACAAATACATATGTGAAAATATTTATTGAGTATATACTCTGGGAGGACTTTAAGTTAACCCCTCAAAGTTAGAGTCTCATAAAGCAAAGAGCTTGCCTCAAAGAGCTTATGGCATTCTAGCCGAGATGTGATCATTATGCAAGTAACTTGGATGACAATGAAGGTTTAACTTTTGTGAAAATACTAAGCTTCCAATAACATTCACAAAATATGGAAAAACTTGAGCATGGAGATTTAAATAATAAATTACTTTGGGTAACTATTCATATGTTTAAGCCTTCATTTTTTTATCCATAAAATAGACTGGGAGTGGGCCTGCAATAAAATAAATCTTATGATTTAAAAATCTTTGCAAACTGTCACTATAATATATTTGGCATTGCCGCTGAAACTTTCTCTACCCTGCTTTTCTTTCTCAGCCAAAAAAAAAAAAATAATAGTATCATCACAGATATTTTGTGGATTAATGAGATAAAACCACAAGTTCTTCTTGCCGAGAAAATGCACGCCATATTTTAGGTAGCATCATTATTACATCAATATTAATACAAAGCTTCAAGGCATAGAAAAATGCTGGACTAATGATAGGACATTGAACAGATTTAAATGGAGGATTAAATTATGAGTGGCAGACAACATGAAATGAAGGATATTTTTGAAAAGCACTGAGTGATCATCTATACTGACACCTATATTGTGAGCAGGGTAATAGAAGGGCATTTAATTGAAATAATTACAAAGCCTTTTGAATGGTAGCAGAGAAGAGTGCAGATAATTTAGAAGGTATTGAGGAACTTCTGGCATATTTGGGCCAACAGTTCATATTGTCAATATTTTTAATATTTGTCAATTTGATTACTGTAAAAATATATCTCATGAGTTTAATTTGGTTTTTATCAATTACCAGTGAAACTAAGAATCATTTGATATATGGATTGTTAGTATCTTTAAAACCTATCATGGCTTCTTGGAAATATATGGGTCTAGCAAATATAGATTGAATAAAGAAGTATATAGGTGAATCCTAGGTATCTTTTTTCCCACAAACATCAAAGTCACTTTAGCTGACATATAAAGAGATAATATGCTGATTCCCTAAACCACAGTTACAGCCACAGTGATGACTGTTTTTGCTGAAGCAGCTATAGCCCTGCAAAACTCACCTGAGACTTTTTCTTATTCACCATATCACAGAGTATATCTCCACTAGATATGCAATGTCTCTTTTCTAAAATGACCATTATAATCCAGGGAACAATCATCCCATCATTGAAAGAGAAAGGAATGTCCAACCAGCTCTTCCAGCATGAGCTGATTCTGGACCAGTAACAAAAATCCGTGCTAAGAGCTTTAAGTTTTACAAATGAATGTCTCGATCTTTCCTCTCCTTAGGTCCTGAAATCAACGGTTGTTCAGTATCTGTAAGAATTGTCTAATCCTGGGAGGAATGAGCCCTACAGAGTCAGTAAGGACTCAGGTATTAAAGTATAACATACATAAGTAAATGAACTACTAGTTTAAATATTTCTATATCACTGGGATGTTAGTATCAAAAATAAAGGTCAAATAGATTGTCTCAAATATCTGCAATAATGAGAAAGAACACATACAGTTACTGAGATCCAAAAGCCAGTGGATGGAGGTTACATGGAGACACAATTCAGCTAAAATATAAGTCATCATAAGAAGAAAAATTATCCCAAATTGGCAGTATGTCATAGGACATCAAGGAACTTCCATCAGAGAGCTCTAACTCTCTTGCCTGGTACTCGTTTAAGAGAAGTATTACAGGGATGAAGTCTTAAACCTAGTGACCTCTAGGGTCTCATTAGATCCAGGACTTTAAGCTTCCTGACCCACTTCGAGTTCATAAAAGCCTTACAAATTAGAGACAATCTGAAATTAAAAATTGACTAAATACTGAGTGACTAAGTTAAATCAGCTTCTGGCGTGAGCTACTACTGATGAGTTTTTGGGATAGAAGAAAAACCTAGAAATTCTTGTTTTCATACTTACTCCAAAATTGGATGATACCCTGGAATTCAATACTGACAAAGTCATCTGTTCAAATTGAGGGCATAAGTCAATTTAATTTTAAATTTTAATGGGAAATTTTAGACTTACTATTATATTCAAGATTTAAGTTATAGTGAATTCTTCTATAAACATTTTACTTTTTTATACACTTGTCTCACTACCTCTCTTCAATGATTTCTTCATTTTACAAGTTGAATTAACTGACTGATGGAAAGTATAATGTATCAGAAACAAATTTAAAATGATTAAATATGTACAGACATCCTCTTGCTTATATAAAGCCCAAACAAAAGAAATGTTCAACTGTACCGATGTTTTGTAATTATCCTAAAGACAGTCTCCAAAGTAATATTTTCACTTTGTATTGTATTATTAAAGAATAATACAATTAAAACATCTTCCTTTATAAGCATCTGTAGCTCAGTAAATACAAATCTCTAACCTCAATCCAATTCATTTTATAAGCATAGAGAAAATGATACCGTTTCTTTAGAACAACTCCCTTTTTGTTTTACAAAACTAAGTATTTCCATCATGTACCACAACCTCCTTGCTGAAACTCAAAATAAAGACACTTTTTTAAATACTAATTGCATAATCACTGGAATTCACTTTGTGCGTTTGACAAACTCAAAAGTCACAGATATTTGCAAAGATATAACAAGAGATTTATTACAAACACCTGTCCTATAATTAAAAATCCCACATTAGACCATCTATTATGATCTAATGTTCTATAATCAGATTGTAATCAAGAAAAAAGTCAGATGAAAGAACTCTTAATAATGTAAGTCAAAAATTCAGAGCAATAAGAGTTATACAGGACAAGAAGCCAAGTAGCAAGAAAACTGCCTTGAAATGAAAGGACTCAAGTTACAAGAGAACAGAAAGTATCACTGTATGAAGACCTTCCCAGTGGCATTCTTTTCTTAACATTCAGCCCTTTCTCAAGGAGACTGTGATACTCAGAAGTAAATGTCAAATTATCATTATTAATTTTATAACTGTGTAACCAAAGCAAGTCACTTAATATCAGCTTTCTTGTCTCTAGAAATAATAACACCTATTTGAATAATCTGTGTAACAATATATACAATGACTGATACTGTGGTGGGGGGGTTAGACCACCTAATGTTGGATTTGACATCTAGCAACTAATTGATAATATTCAATGACAAATATGGCTGTTATTGTTGATGATATCCATGAAGTGCATCTGATGCAGACACTGAAAAGGATTATGGAAATACTCTCAAATGAAAGAAAAAATATATATGAAAGAACACACACACACACAC
Source organism: Dolichotis patagonum (assembly GCA_004027295.1). Classification (NCBI taxonomy): domain Eukaryota; kingdom Metazoa; phylum Chordata; class Mammalia; order Rodentia; family Caviidae; genus Dolichotis; species Dolichotis patagonum. Next base: position 89,660 of record PVJX010002277.1, read on the forward strand.
ACACACACATATATATGCTTTTATGTTTAATATAAGTGATATAAAAGAAAGTGAACATTAGCTCTGCAAACCTACTCTGAGTTGAGAGGACAAGACACTGCAGTATGTGTTATAAGAATAGACACAATTTCAGATAGAAGAGTGACACAGATTGAAAAAACAGAGGCTGGTTTTTTAAAAAGAGGCAGGATAGAGGATCCAGAAGAGAGAAATTGACACACTGGTGGATGCTCTGTGACACAGGCTGTATTTAGCCCCTCTCCTGCCTTGTGCCCGTTGATTAAGTCTGGGAACATTTTCCCAAGTTGTGTGACAGAAGCACAGCTGTCGTGTTCAGAAGCTCGAACAAGAAGCGTATGCTTCCTGCCAAGCTTTCACTGGGTCCAGGCTTAAAGCTTCACAGAAACAGAACGGTTTTAAAAATGATTGGAAAGATTCATTCTCCTTGACAGATGGGAAGCATCAGAGATTGGGGAAGTGTATCTGTGTGTGCATGCACATATGTGTGTGTGTGTGTGTGTGTGTGTGTGTGTACGTGTGTGTGTGTGTGTGCGTGCACCCACGCTCACACGTCCATTTGGTAAGAAGAAGCTGTCAATAAAATTTGTGAGCTTTATTATAAGTATTGGGGTTCTCTGTTACCTAGGTTTTTCTCACAAATCAATTTTCTTTAATGAATAATAATCAAAACTATTATTCTGTGGACAAAAACTGTTTAGGACTCAGAAATTTTTCTGATGATGATGATGATGATGATGATGTGTGTGTGTGTGTGTGTGTGTGTGTGTGTGTGTGTGTAACCTGGTTAAGAAGTCATGAGTGATTTACTGTCATCAGTGGCGGGAGTATCCCTCTGTCTTTCTAAATGATGCTAGTGAAATATCTGGAGTATTTAAAAATAGAGTTATCCATAGGTGGACTGAATATTATTAAAACTCAAGCCACTCTTGTGACAGAAAATCACCTCACCCAGCCAGTAGACTTCAGCTTCTTAGTTGCCCAGGTAATAGGTCCTGTTCCAGTTCCAGTTGCTTCTGTCTCTTAGAAATGGCTGATCACTGTGATGCATAGCTGGCACTACGATACAAATTGTACAAACCACTCCCCGATTAACAAGTCATTCTGCTTCTATAATTTTTGCTTGCTTATATCATGTAAGCCCTAGAGGACCAGAAATCAGGGCCAGCTATTTTGAGAGTGATCCCAACCAGTGCCAATCAACATAAAATAAATCTGTCTCCAAATCCTGGGTGTTGTTAGTGCTTCTCTTTGCCATTGCATCTGGTGCATGGGCCAGGAAGACTGGCCATGCTGATGTCTTTGGTCACTAGTCATGGTCCTTGAAGATAGAGCAAGACCCTCTCCAGGTGCTGATGGGAAGGAATGCCTTTGAGATTTCTCAAACCCTCTCAGACATCTGCAGGAGAATTCCTGGTACCCTGCTTGAGAAGCTCACATTGGACCCTAAAGAGAGGAAGACAAAATCTGTCTCTCTGCCTGCCTGTCTGATTCTGGTAAAACTCCCAGGGCCACCTCAGTTGGTCAGTCTGTCAATCCTGCTCAATTCAAGCAAAAGAAGATCTTGATCAACTCTTGTTAGCTAAGGCCATTCTCAAGGGACTGCAGTTAGAATGTGTAACTTCTGAGTGCCTGCTGTAAGAATGTGTGAGTGAATGGAACAGATAGTGTAAGCAACAGACTGTCCCATCTGTGCACCAACACTGGGAAACACTGGTCGTGGTGAGTGATTGAGCCCTCACCAGTGGTTCTGTGGTGATCAACAAAGTGTACAGTGGAGACCACCCACCCTCCTTAGATAAGTCGCACCTAAATCCTCACAAGGGGCATAACCAGGTGGGCATTTGAATGGTCTCTCTGAAAGGGGCACCCATCTTTTTTCTGTTGATCCAATATTCAAGGATACATCACATGCCCTAGAAAGCCAGTGATGGGAACTAATTAGTAAAAACCTATGGTCCCTAACCGCAGGAAAATGGAGGTGACTATCAGCAATTCCAACTGATTTTCACATTTTGACTGAGAAAAATTAGACTGTCAGTCCTGATAAATGAGTTGCATTGCCTTTTCAAGGGTTACCTTGCCTAGAAACAACCTAGCTGACCACTTCTCAAAGACACCAAAAATGGGGATCAAGAAGTACTTTAACTACTGTTAGCCAGAATACTAATAAAAAAGATACCTGATGTCTGTAAAAAAAAAATCCAATCTGATAGATGACTATACCCTCTGGCTATGTTATAAAGACTAAGGACACTAAAAAATAAATGAAAAGATAAGAACTCTCCGAAGCTTCAATCTGGATCAAATTACAACACTTATCATGATCAGGCTCAGACTACGCCAGACCAGGAAGGCACCCTTCTTCAGCTGGGCCACTGGGAGCCCATAGGTAGCTGGAACTATGGCCTTTGGCCCCTTCTGCCAGCACAAACTTTCAGCCTGGGCGGATATCTCACCAAACATGAATTCCTGTATACACCAGCCTTCGTGCCACTTCTCAGAAGAGACGTCTTCCTCAAGTTAGAAGCAACTGTCTCCTTTGCACCAAACCAGCCAATCTCTCTCTCATTTAACCCCATACATCCAACTCAGACTCTTCCCTAAGAGGAAGATGGCCCTTGCATCAGCCTGCAACTGATAACTGATAACTGAAATCCTGAAGTTCTAAAAACTCTTTTCCTGAAAGAATAAATGAAAGACTCACAGCCATCAATCATGATGCCTCACCATGACCCCCACTGCAGTCAGATGTCACATTGGGAAATCTTGCACTATTTTTAGGGAGGCTCTGATAGCATATTTGGGCACTGAGACAGCCAGTTTCTCTTTCCCTTTCAGCTCCACAATTCTGCATACCTTTCCTGCCTTGAAGCCAGTTCAAGATCTCTGAGCTTCCAGTGCTGCCATGACTGCTCTCCATATTTGTTGCCTTGGTCTTCTGGCACCCATAGCCTTCTGGAACACCTTCCTGGACCTAAAGAATGTCTTCTGCCTTCAGTTAGCTCCTGTCAGCCAGCCCTTCTTTAGCACCTAAGCTGCCTGGTGGAAAGGCACAAAAACTCTGCTACAATATCTGGCAGAAACTAATTACAAAAAAAAAAAAAGCTCCACATATTTCTTGGAGCTGCTGGCTTCTATAACATCTGGATCCTTGTGTTCACAAAAACAGTCATGCTTTGCTCACTGTCAGCCCCTGGGAGTGCTCAGTGGCCTAGCTGTGATTTGGTCACTAAGGGCTGCCTCTCCCCTTTGCCTTCAAACTCTAACATCCACTGCCCTTCTGATTAAAAAGCTGACAAGTTTACCTTAGACTGAGACCAAACTGACCAGGTGCCAAATGCTGCACTGGGATGGACTGTTCTAAGAAATGGACCCCTGACAGAAGCTGAGTACACTGTGTTTACAGGTGGAAGAAACTCTGTTAAGAATACAGTTGACAGGCTAGATACGCTGTGGTTCCCTTGGACAAAACTATTTTGGCCAAAACTCTCCCGCAGAGATGATCTGCATAGAAAACTACTTCCTGCTGCTGTTTGGAAACCTGCCAGACAGGAAACAAAATAATCCAGTCCAGAGGCCTAAGCCCCCTCGGGGATCCCATTGACTGATCCACTACTCCCAGAAGATCCAAGCCAGACCTCCCTCTATCATTTGTTCTATAAGCTCAAGCTGCAGTGCTGGCATCCATACCCCTGCAGCCAGCTCAGGCTATAGCATCTGGGTCACTGGCCCTGACCTCATGCATTACAGTGGACTCTCGCCATGTGAAGATATATAGACAAAAACAGCTTGTAATGCACACAGGTATAATTCAGGTGCATATTAACTACCTCTCCAAGTTTCAGAAATTCAGCCTTCGACCTGCTTTAAAATTTACCTGGACCAGACAGCTCACTCTGCAGAGACAATGCACTCAAATCCCTGCTCTGGTCACTCTGGACACTGACTGGTCCACACATGGTTGAAGCCTGAGTTGGCTGCAAATGCTGCACTGGGATGCTACCTACTGTTCTGCACCTATTCCTCTTGATTTTTGTGTTGTTTTGTGTCTTTGTGTTGTTTTGTGTGATTTTTGTGTGTTTACCCTAATCCTTGCTTCCCTGGCCCCCTGCTAGCTGTCATTTTTGCCTTAAACTCTATAGACAATTGACCTAAAATAATCACTTGACCCAGATTTGATGCATGTCCAAGGCACATTGGACACCCTCCCAGATCAGATTAACTCCATCACTACCTTGCCAGAGTAATGTTACAGAACAGGCAGGCCTAAATTATGTCTCTTGCTAAGAGAAATTTAGGAAAAAATTCTGTAATAAGGCAATCTTGGGGACCTTGACTAGAGCCCCTCCTAGGATCCCTGACAACCCTAATGTTTCTGCTTCTAGCTGGGCCTCGTCTCAGAAGATCACATATAGCATGTTCAGCAAAGATTTGCTGGGGAAACCGAAAGAATCGGAAAGGTAACAGAAAACGCCCTCTCCTGGCCCCAGCCAGTATACTTCAGTTTCTTGGTTGCCCAGCTAACAGTTCCCATTCCAGTTCCAGTTTCTTCTTTCTCTTAGAAATGGCTGGTCACAGTAATGCATAGCTGGTCATTATGGTACACATTGTATAAACTAATACTCAACAGACAAGGAATTCTACCTCTGTACTTTCTACTTGCCTGTCCCATACAAGGCCTAGAGAGATCAGGGCCTGTTATTTGGGGAGTGATCCCAATCAGTACCCATCAATATAAAATAAATCTACCTCCAAATCTTGGATGTTGTTTTGGTATTTCTGCTTGCTGTTGCATTCTTACCCAAGATTCATCCTTAATTAGATTCATAATGTGTGCTTCACCCTCTGTATCAACCATCTTTCCTGCTACTGGGACAAAGTCCTTGATGCCCACAGTTCAAAGGAGGATAGGTGTATTTTGGCTCATGGTTTTTAGAGGATTCAGTCCACAGTCACTCACTCTGAGGCAGAAACTGCATGATGCAAGGGCATGATGGAGGAGTGTTAGTCATCTTGAGGCAGCAGAGAAAAAGCTAGAGGCCAAGAAAAAGAATACACACTCCCAGGCTATGCCCCTACTGACCCAGCTGCAACCAGGCTCTACCTCCTAGCAACTGATTCAGCCACTGTTCATGGAAGAATAAACCTGCTGATTAATACAGCATTGCCATGATCCAACCACCTTCCAGGCACATCAAACTTCTGAGGGACATTTTAGACTTAAATCGTAACAACCTCCATATGTCTAGTAGAAGAGAATAAACTACTTCTTCAGAAAAGTAATTATCTTCAAAGCCTCTAAAACATGTTCAAACATAATAGCCAACATTAAAAATAAAATTTTTTATTTTGTTTTATTTTTTGGTACCGGGGATCAAACTCACAACCCCACACTTGCAAGGCAGGCACTTATGCTGAGTGCTCTAAAGGATATAACTGTATGTATAAATGTGTAAGATAGATGACCATATTGCTAAATTTTTGTTGGATCATTTAACAGAATGGTTTGCACTGTCAATGTTTCAGTGTCTATCCACTTTTATGCTTTGATTTTGTAACTTGAACAACTATTTCTAAGATGACAATATGTAGTGTATCAACTAGCGATTTCTTAGTGTTAATTTTTCTCTTTTTTTGAATTCTGTATTATTCTACCATCTTTAATTTTGTTTTTCTGTCTTTCTTTAAATAAATAAATAAAGTAAAAATAAAGTTATTAAGCTTATGGAAAGATAGGACTGAATCATAGATAAACAAAGGGAACAAAAAATAAACTAGAAGCTGATTTTCAAGTCAGCTAGATATTAAAGTTAAAAGAAAAGACTTTCCAGCAACTTTAAATAATCTGTTTAGGAAAATACAGAAATGTTGGAGTATGCAGAACAACAAATAAATAATTTAGAGTGCTGGAACCTATTAAAATTAATGCATATTTACAAATTAAACATAAAACAAATGGTGGAAGTAGAAAGTAGTTTTCTGAGGGTTTTTTCTATTTTGTTTTGGTGTGAGGGCAAATGATTGTGGGAGAAGAAGCAGAGGGAGCCCAGATAATGTATTTTCTTTGAGGTGCCAAGACTCTAGAAGTGGTCATGCTGTGAAAATGCACTGGGCTGTAGTCGTATTTTTCTATGTGGATAGCATAAATTTATAATTATTAAGTAATAGAAATTATAAAATAAATTATAAATAAGATTCTATACAGTTAAATATAAATCATTTGTTAAGTGGATAGAAGTCAGTGGAAAATACACACTGAATAGAAGTCGTTTAGTCTTGTTTGATCGTATACTTATTTATATAAAACCAGCGGTTGCGGAGTTACTGCTTAACAGTACTTACTATCTTGAAGACTATCTGATTTGTTTCAAGAAGTTAGAAAAATGAAAATAAAATACTTTCAAGAAACCATGGGAGGTAGAAAATAAGAAATAAGAGCAGAAATTAATAAAACATAAAATATATGGAAAACAGAAAAGGCCAGAAACTGGTTGTATAAATACACTAATAAAATTGATAAACTTCTTGCAGGGTTGTTCAGATAAAAATAATGTAGACACAAGCATATCAGAAATTAAAACAAAATAACATCTTATTAAATTGTAATTATTTCAGAGCCTATTAATATATGGTTCAATACCTTTATGTCAGTGTATTTGCAATTGGATAGTAAATCTAAAAAGTCCTGGAGAAAAACATAATTCATATAAAATGATTCAAGAAGAAATAAAAAATTTAAGCCCTTGTGTGAACATTACAGAAATTTTATCCATATTGACATTTTCACTGTAAAGTAACTTCCAGGATTGGATGGCATTATCAATGAGTTATACCCAATGTTAAAATAAGAAAAACTCCAGCTTGATATGAAATGTAAAATATCCCGAAGAGTAGAAACAGGCAGATATTTTCTAATAGGTAGTAAGCATTAACCTGAAACCAAAATCCAACAGACAAAATTTAATAAGAAAACTCATATTCTATCTTATTAATGAATGCAGATATAAATATTCTAATGAAGTAAACAGTAAACCAAATTCTTCTCACATAGACATGTGTGCAAACACTTGCCACGATCCCTCTCATATTCTAAGAATACATATTTATCATTGTATGATTTACATATAGAATGTATGTATTTAGATATGAGTTTGGGAAGAATAATTGGATTTTGAAGCACAATAACTGACTTGTGGTTAGGAGTCAGGGCTTGGTTGGATGTGAATAACTCCCAGTGACCTGGAAGGGTATATCACGCTCCCAGCATTTCCCTTCTCTCTCTGCTTTCTTGCCAGCATGAGGCTACATCCTTCATCCTCTAGACCCTCCCATGATGCTACTTCTCTATGTGGACTAAAATCATGAGCCAAAATGAACTTTGTCTTGATATTGTGGGCATCAGGTATTCTGCTCTAGGGTTGAGATGGTGACAAGAGCAGATTTGCATACAAAGGTGAAGTCACTGCCATGTCTATGTCTGACAATGTGGTTCAGAAATCTTAGAAGTGGTTTGGCTGGAGGGCATGGAAAAATTCGGAAATGCCAGTAATAGAAGCTTAATGTGATGTAAAATAAAGTTGATGGAAGATTCTGGTTGGAACTCAAAGGACAGAAATGTTTATTAAAATGTACACAGTGAAGGCCAGGTTCAGGTTTCAGTTGGGAAGAAGGACTCTACTGGCAGCTAGATTAGAACCTATATGTGTTCAATTGTGGCAGAAAACATTTTCTGTATTTTTCCCATTTCCTGAGAGTTTACAGGAGACTGAGATTAAAGGTGGTGAGGTGATTAATCTGATGAAAACAGTTTAAAGGCGGCCCAACATTGATATTGTGGCATAGGTGCTTTGGGCAGCTTTAGCCAGATTTACAGACAGAAATAGGAGCAAAGAACCCATATTAGAAGTTCTCAGTTTTGCCAGAAAGGAAGCATATGTTAAATTGGGATAAAAATGCTGAAAATATTAGCCTTGTAAACAACTCAAGTACTTTGTATCAGAATAATAAGAAAGATGGCTTGAGGGTATCTCAGGAACCACCAAGACTTTACCATTCGTAGGCTCAATGGATACAGAAGTGAAAGGTTTTGTCTTAAGAGCCCCACGGAGACCAACTCATTCAGGGCCAGCTAAGAAAGAATTTCCTAGAGTTCAGCAATCCAAGCATTCAGAAACTAAACAGAAATGATGCAAGGGAGTTAATAAAGGCTATTAACAAAAAATGAGACAATTTCCTACAGAAGTGACATAGATTTCAGGTGAGATAAAAAAAAGAATCAACAAACTTGAAAGTAGATCAATAAATATTAAGCAACCTAAAAAACTACTGGAGTGGCAAAAGAATAAAGTAAAATAAAGAAATCTCTGAAAAAGAAATCAAGTAAGTAATTGGGGAGTTATTCCATATTCATTGGTAGCAACACACAGAATTGTTACAGTGTCAGTTCTTCACAACCTTCTATAGGTTCAATGCAAACCAAATGAAAATCTCGGAAAATTGTCATGTAACTACTGACCAACTGCTTTTTAAATTTGCATGGAGAGGCAAGAGATATCAAAATTTCCAAGCAATATTGAGAAAAAGAAGAAGAAAGATATAAAGTTAGTACTTTCTGAACTCTTTAACTTCCTATGAGCTTCCTATGATCAGGAAAGTATGATACCAGTGAAATACTAGAAACATAAAGTAAAGTAACAGAATAGAGAGCACAAAAATAAGCCTGCAGAAATAGTCAATTTATCCTTGCTAAAGGAGCAAATGCGACTCAATATAGGCAAGATAGTCTCCTCCATAAATGAGGCTGGAGCGAGTGGACATCTGTATTCTGTGAACCTAGAGCAGAACTTATAAACCTCATAGAAAGCAATTCAAAGAGGATTGAGCATTTAAATATTACATTTAAAACCACAGAACTTCTAGAAGATAATACAGGACAAAAATCTAAATGACCATGAGTATGGCAGAAACATTTTTAAGTATGATCCATGGAAGAAATAATGGTTACGTTGGATTTCATTGAACTAAAGACTTTCTGCTCTGCAGCAAACCCTGGTAAGAGAATAAGAAGACAAGCCAAAGACTGGGAGAAAATATATCAATGACCTAGCTCATAAAAGACTATCACACAAAATACACAATGAATTCTTAAAACCCAACAGTAAGAAAACTAACCATTCAATTATAAAACAGATAAAAGACCCAGACCGATATATCACCAAAGAATGTGTGTACATGGCAAATAAGCAAATAAAAAGATACTTAACATATGCACCATTAAGAAATCGCACATTAAAGAAAAATAAGATACCACTGTAGAGCTATTAAAATGGTCTGAATTCAAAACACTGGCAACACAAAATCCAGGAAAGAATGAAACAGTAAGAACTGTTATTAGGTACTGGTAGGAACACAAAATGGAACAAACACTTTGAAAGGTAGCTTGGCAATTTCTTACAAAATTAAGCAAACTTTCATTTTGGGACCCATAAATTGTGCTTCCCAGAACCTACCCAAATTGATTAAAAACTTTTTTCCACACAAAAACCTATACTTGGATATTTATAGTAGTTTTTTTCATAATTGCCAAAATTCGAAAGCAGCCAAGGTGTCCTTCTGAAGGCTAATGAATAAATAATCTGTGGCAATTCACGCTGTGGACTATTACTCAATGCTAAAATGAAATGAACTATCAGGCCGTAAAATGACATAGAGTCTTTAACTGCATATTATCAAGTGACAAAAAGGCCATCTGAAGACTACCTATTCTTTGTGTCCAACTCTGTGACATTCTAAGAAAGCCAAAGTCAGGAAGAGGGTAAATAAGGATCTGCTGTTGCCAGATGTTAGTAGACTTTGATGAGGTGCAAATAAGGAAAGCACAGAGAAATTTAGGGCAATAAAACTCTTTTGTACAATGCTATAAGAAGTGATACATGTATTTACACTTTTGTCAAAACCCATAAAAGGTACAGCAAGAGTCTATACTAATGTACCCAAACTACAGGTTTTGGGTAATATTGGCATATCAATGTAGACTGAGTGTAACAAATTTATAAATCTAGTATAGGATACTGGTAATAAATGAATAGGGCTTTGAGGAGGGGCTGACAGAAGGGTAGTTGGATCCCTCTGTACATCATAAACACTTTTTCTGTGAACCTAAAACTGTTCTAAAATATAAAATCAGTGATTTTAAATGAAAAAGCTTTATTGAAATGTGAGGCAAAAGCACATCAGCAAACACATAATAGAAGCATCAGTAGTAAAGGTGAGAAAGAAAGGAATAAAAAATTTGAAGAAATGATGGATAAAACTACCAACATCATTCCATCTGCTCCTCCCAATTGCATTGCTAGGTAGACATAGCCAAAGAAAACCAAATCAGTGTACTGAAGACATACCCCACCATGTTTATTATCATAGCTGTCATTCACAGCTGAGAAATACAAGTCACATGAGTGTTCACCAGTTGATGACTAGATAGAGAAAATGCAGTGTGGATACACAACAAAATACTACTCATCCAGGAAAAGAATGAAATTCTGCCATTTACAAGAAAATGGATGGAACTAGAGGTCATTATGTTAAATGAAAAAAATGCACGCAAGGAAAGAAAATTACCATGGAATCTCACTCATTTTTGGAATCTTAAAATGTTGCCATAGAAGTTGGTAGTAGAATGGTATTTTCAAGAGGCTGGGAGAAGAGAGTTAGGGCAGGGTGAAAGGTACTAGGTCAGTCATTGTGGATTAAGTTATAATGAGACAGGAGAAACAGTTTCCAGGGTACTATTACACAGATGGGGGCTATAGATAATGCAAACTTTTATTGTAGGACCCATATTTAAAACACTGCATATCTTAAAAGGCTAGAAGAAAAGTTTGATTGAATGCTTTTGTCTTAAAGAAGTGATGATTAAAGGAATAGACATGGTTTCCCTCCCCTAAGCATTATATAATGTGTACATGTATTAAAACCCCACACTTTTTATGTCAATTAAGAATAGAATAATAAAAAACTTCCAGATAAACTAAAACTAAAAGAATTACTGATACAAACCCTTACAAAAATAAGGCAGTTCTTCACACAGAAAGCAAAATGATACCAGACAGTAATTCAAATGTATGTGCTATAACAAAAAGTTTCAGCAAATATATAATTATGTAGACAACTACTAATGACAATATAATTGTTCATTTCTTCTCCTTCTCTATTTTTGATTGATCTAAAAACAATACATTGTTCTGTATTCTTTTGCTTATAAAACATACAAATGCAAGATACTCTGTAACAACAGCACAAAGAAGGTGAGTGGAAACAAAATTATATTGAAGTACTTAACTCCAAGGGAAAAATGAAGAGAATGAGCCAATTTTAAAAAAAAAAAAAAAAAAACTAATATAACAAATTTTATAAATTTATACTTGTCTTCATTTCCTGGTTCAGTCTTTTTAAAGGACAGAAGTCTGGACAAAGTAATAATTACAGGAACGTATTGTATTTGTAACACACTCAGGTTTAATGTGTAACAATAATACAGGAAAAATGTGGGAGAGAAATGGATCTATACAGAAGACCTAAGTATGACTTTGAAATTATGGTAATTTAAAATGTGTACTATATATATGAGAGCAATGATTAAGAAAATAATTCTAAATACAATTTTACATCATTAAAGGAATTGAAGTGTTGGACTACACAGTACCCAATGGTATACGGAATGAAAATATAGAGGACAAGAAAACTTTTAAAAAACCAACACACTTAACACGAAAAACAAAATGGCAGATATAAACCAGACTGCATTAACATTAAAATTACTTACAAGTGGATCAAACAATTCAATCAGAAGATGCATGTTTCCACATTGGACTTGTAAAACAAGGGAAAATTATATACCAAAGGCATGCTTTGGAGTCAAACACAGAGTGAAAGTATAGAAAAAGTACCTATTTAGAAAAAGTACCTATTTAGAAAAAGGTATTATCACACAGTCAGAGAACAATCAGACAGAATAAACTGAAACTAAGAAATATTAATGTAGAGTAGGACATTTTTATAATGAGTCAATTCATCAGTCATATCAGCATTTATAAATACATAAGCTCTTACCAACAGTGTCAAATATGAATGAAGCAAAAACCAGTGTAATTGAAAGAAAAAAATAAAAGAAGAAAGAGATAATAAATAATAATGTTTGAAGATTCCAGTATCTCAACTTCAATGTGAATAAAGCAACTAAACATAATATGAACAAGGAAATGGAAAAAGTGAAAACTATAATAAACTAAACTGAACAGACATGTATACACCTCCACATTTGTGAGAATTGTACTCTCCTGATACTAAGATCATTGATTTCAAAAAACTGCAGCATGATATCTGTTATCAGAGTGACTGAGAAAATACTAAAGAAAACACTTCCAAAACAAGATGTGGCAAAATACAAAAAGGATTATGCAGTTTAAACATGTGAAATTTGTCCTCAGAATACTTTGTTGGTTTAGTACTCAGTATGCAATTAATGTGATACATTAGGGTAATGCAATAATGAGCCAAAACCTCTGTGTTCATCTCAGTAGATGCAGAAAAACATTTTAAGATATTCAACACTTATCCATTTTTAAAATGTTCAACAAATTATAAATGGACAAAGACTTTTCCAAGTTGCTTGAAGGCATCAATAAAAAAACTCAACATTAATATCATACTTAATGATGAAAGTATGAATGATTTCTAGTTCTCTTTGAAAATAGTACACTATTTGAAATGTGCCTCACAAAGGATGTGTGTTGTTTGATTGTTATTCATAGTCATCATCAGACTGAAAGTTCTAGCTGAGGTAATTAGGCAGGAGAAAAAAACAGTAATCCAGTCCAGAAAAGGTAAATAAGCTATGAATTTTCAAATACACAGACTATCTGAATAAATCTACTGAAAGATTCATTAGAAATAAAAACAAAATAAAATGAAGATTAGGGAAATAATTTTAATAATATAATACTTGCAATCATTAAAACACTTAAGTATAACAAAAACCTGAAAGTCATACATTGAAAGCTGTAAAATATTTTTAAAAGAATTTAAGGAAGATCTTAATCAATGAAAAGGTATCCCATGTTCATAGATTATAAGAATATATTACAAAAATAATAATAACCCCCAAAATAACCAACAGATTCAATATAATCCCTATTAAATCCCATATGCCTTCTTTGCAGAAATTGACTGATCTTAAAGTTTCTGTGAAAGTTCAAGGGACCCTGAATGCCTAAATAATCTTTGGAAAAGAACAGTTAAAGGACCTATCTTTTGAATTTCAAAATTTATATTAAAAAAACCCTACATCAATCAGGTAGTGTGACAACAACTAGCATAAAGATAGACTTACAGATTAATTAAATCAACTTGACAATAGAGAAATACACCCTTACATGTGTAGCCAATGAACTTTCCACAGTGGTGTGAAATAATTCAGTGGAGAAAGAATAATCTCTTTATCCAGTGATGGGGGGGGCTTGGATACCCTCACAGAAAAAGAACTTAACTCAGAATAGATAAAAGGGCTCAAATTGAGAGCTAAAATATACTAAATATTGTAATGAAGTATCAAAATAAATCTTTGTGACTTTAGGTTTGATGATTTTTTAGTATGTCAAAAGCACAGCAGCAAAAGAATAAACAGACAAATCAATCTACACAAAAGTTAAGGCTTATTCTGCAAAATATTCTCAGTAAAACAAAAGGACAAACCAGAAACTTTAAAAAATATTTATAAGTTATATATTTGATAAAGGGCTTGGTCTGAAATATGCAAAGAGCTCTTGTAATAGAAATCCAAATGATCCAATCTCAAAATGTGTAAATGATTTGCCTAGGCACATCCAAAAAGATAAACAATTGGCCAATAAGGATATGAAGCAAGGTTCAAACTTGTGAGCCCATTAGGAAAATGGAAATCAAACCCTCAGTATGATACCTTTCCATGTCCATTGGCAGAGGTATAGCTAAAAAGATAGGCAAAAACAAGTGTCTATAAAGCTGTGGAAAACTTAAAATTCTCATGTTTCTATTGGGAATGCAAAATAGTACAGAATAAGACAGCCAAACTTTGTAAACTATGTTGATGGATTTGCATAATGGTAAACAGCATAACCATATGACTTGGATAACTCACTCTCAAGTATATCCCCAAGAGAAATAAAAACACACACACCAACTTAACTATGTATCCAGATGTCTGCAGCAGAATATCCCATAATAAACAAAAGTAGAAAAAAGCTATACCCATCAACACACGGATTTAGAACCCTAATGTTCCCTAATAAAAACAAATGCAGTGGCAGTAGCGTGCTATAGCATGGACAAACTTTGAGACCATTATGCTAATCAAAACTTGTTAGTCACAAAACACACATGTCATATGATTCCATAACCATAAGGCTCCATGGATAAACTTATTTTTTAAAAGTAGATTAGCAGTTCCCTAGGATGGGGGTAGGTGGAAACATAATGTAATTACTGCTGTTGTTTCCCTCCAGGTTTCTTTTGGAGGGACAGAAAATGTTCTATAATTAGATTATGGTAATAGTTGCACAACTATTTCTCAATGTGCTAAAATCATTGATGTGAACCCTTTAAATAAACAAACTCTGCAGTATGTCAACTGTAGGAGTAAGTGAGCATTACAATCCTCTGTGGCCTAAATATAGAAGTTAAATCCCATCAAATTTCCAGAAAGGCCTCTAAAATAGTTCACCCTAAAAGCCGGCAGATTATATGTCTGAATTCCAGGAGGCAAGAATTACTATTGGCCATCTTTGAAGCCTATGAGAACCTTTCTCTTTGATATTAGAAAAGTAATTAATAATTGAATGGTCACTATCTCTATGTAACATATTACTGGAAGTAGAACCAATCATTTAAAACATAGCACAAAAATCATATAATGGTAGAACAGGAAAAACTAATCTTTCATTCTCTGAGAATGAAATGAATGTGCTCATGGAAAATGCATTATGCCTCTATATATACAATGAGTTAGAGGTAAAATAAAATTGCTAAATATAAAGTTAATATGAAGAAATAATCATACCCTTGTATATGTGAATTTGAACATTAAATTTGAATCTATAACTTAAGATGCAGAAAATGTGACTCAGGAATCTATATGCAAGAAATTATGTAGAAAATACTATAGACAAAATTATAAAGCTTTATTAAGGAAATTATAAGTGCACCTAGATAAGTGGAGAAATGTTCCTTGTTCATAAATCAATATTTGAAAGAGGCTAGCTTCTAGATTTTGATCTTCAGTCTCTTTTCTGCCATATTCCCAATCTAAAACACATAGTTCTATTAGATAAGAAGGTTTATTTTAGAGTCATATTAATTGAAATAGCAAAAGTACTGGTATTGTGAATTAGACAAAGAGACCAATGGAACAGAATAAAATGCCCAGAAAAATGACCCAGAGATAAAAGACAGCTACTTCTGACAGAGTTTTTATTTTAAATCATTAGGAAAGGATACACTTTTTAATAGATATTTACAAAACTGCTGGATATTTCCAAGGAAGGAAGAAAAAAGGAAGAGGAGGAATGAGGTAGGAGGGGGTTGAAGATTATCTCAAGTCATAGTCAAAAGACATTCACAGGTGAATTAAAGTAGTTAATCCAAAAAAATTAAAAGTATAAAGATTTTAAATGGTAACATAGGAGAAATCTTCAGTATCTCAAGAAGGGAAAGACTTTATTGATTAAAAAGAAAACAGCATCAATAAGAAATTATATTGTACCATTAAAAGATATCACAAAAAGCAATATAGAGAATCTCTTTGAATATCACAAAAAGCAATATAGAGAATCTCTTTGAATGTATTTATTGATTTGTTTTTTTCTAACCTTTATTCCTAGTTGTCGGCAATATCTAATAGATAAGTCCCTTACGGGCATCAGTACATGCACAGATCACATCTTGACCCTTTTGAGCTTTCCCTTTCACTCCTGTCCCTCCTGCCTCCCCCACTTCCAGAACCCCTTTTCCATGTCCACAAAGTTCACCTTTCACAACTGATAGCACATGTCCAGAGTAAAGAAAAACAGTAGATACAAAGCGAAATGAATAAAAGACATGCACTGGTGCTTCACAAAAGTAGGAACCCAGATGATTAATAAGCCTATGAAAAAGTGCTTAATCTCACGGGCAGTGGAGAAATGCAAATTAAAACCACAGCAAACTAGCGCTAAACCACAGTAAGACAGCACCAAATTGCCACGAATCAAAACATCTTAAGATACCGTGAACTCCATGAAAGAAATTAGGCCGAAAATGATACATATAATATTATTGTAATCAGGGGTTGTGAGGAGAATGACTACAATCAGACACAGAATTTATAGTATTATTTATGATGGTCACCCAGAGATGAGCACAAGAAAGTGCAGGAAATCTGTCCATAACACTAAAGATCCAGAATATTCAGCCAAGTCCTGGATCCCACAGCATGTCCTGCATGAGTCCAGATGAAGACCTAGAGCCATGGCAGTGCCTCCCACAAGTCCAGCTGGAGGTCTAGAGCCCACGACAAGCACTCATGCCAGTCTGTTTTATGGATCTGTGCTAGAAAGGCCCAAAGGTCAGTGCTGAAAGCCAGAAAGTCTATGCAAATGGATGAAGGAGCTGTGCCAGTAGGTTGAGGGTTCTACACTGGAGCTGAGAAGTCATGCTTACAATTAGGACCAGGGCTGCCCTGAAAAGTACCACAGCCCTCCTCAGCAACAAGGAAGTCCCAAGCTCCTCGGATCATAACAGCAGTCAAGGACATGCCACAAAGCCAGCGTGACAAGCTTCTCCCACAGATTAAACAACACACATCTTCCCCTCTGGAGCCAGGAAGCTATGCTCCATGTAAGGAGCAGAGCCCCCCAAAGTGAACCACAACCACTCTCACTGACACGGTCCCGAGCTCCTCCCATAATAATGACTGAATTCATACTGGAAAGCCAGCATGACAAGCTCCTCCAGGAGAACAAACGGCTGGAAACAGGAACACTTCGCGGAGAACCTACAATGCCTAGCTCTTCTTCTGCATATCTCTTATTTAACTTTCCTCAGGTGGGCCATCTACACTCAGCACCATGCTGATTTAATTTAGCTAGTGTTAAATTGGGTACCAGCTTTTAATCCATAACAAATATGATACTATGATGTATATATATATATATATATATATATATATATATATACTGTGTAAAGGTTGCATACACAGGTAGAATATAATACATAAAGGGAACAGGATAAAAGAATCTTTAATTCAGAGAATGAGATTGTGTTCTTTGAGTAGCACTGTGGGAAAAGTGCTGGCATTGTCTTGTTTTTATTAACTTTCCTGTTAAAGAAATAGATATTGGATGTATAATTATACATTAAACTATGCATATGTTTATATTTTTGCACTTGTGTTATACTATACCATAAAAGAAAAAAATAATTCTGTGAGATACAAAATTTATCTCCTTTTTGAGATTGAGCACAGCATGGGGAGACCAGTGGCTATAAAGGTATTCACAATTTATTCTTCTTAAATTGATGTTGTGTGCACATTTGCTCATTATAATATTACAAATTACATCTTTTATATATGTTGGGTATATAATTTTATATCTAGGAATTATTTTATAATTAAACTTTAAAGATCCTAACCCAGAAAAAAATCAAGCACACAGCATAGCCCATGGTATATAAAAAAGCACTAAAAATAATTAACTGTTAGTATAAATTGGTGATTAAAAAAATCACTTGACTCTAAAACAGGGGTCAGCAAACTGTAGTCCAAAGCCAAATCTGGCCACCATCTGCTGAGTGAATGATGGTGAGACAGGAATGATTTTACATTTAAAATAAGCGGGAAGCTGGGGAGGTTACAAGGAGAACAGTATTGCGACATAAAAATTGCATGAAGTTCAATTTTAAGTGTTTACATAGAAAGCTTTATTCTAACACAGCTAAACCCGTATCACCCATGCCTATTGTCTCTAACATGGTGGCAATGAGAGAGTGTGAGTATAGCCATATTTCCCAACTGATCTCTTACAGAAAAACCTAAGCCAGCTTGTTCTAAAAACACTCTTTCCTCCCTGCTGCAGGCCAGTTGCCTGCTGCACAGAGAAGCCAGCTATGGCAGTGGCTCCCCCAGGACTCAGCTGTCTGAGGACCAGCCCTCCTGCCTCAGAGCAGCTTGCGTGGAGGGGAAGCAGCATCCTGTGTGCAACAGGGCCTGTGGAGCTGTTGGTTCCAGCCTCGCTAACCAGGGCTGGCCCCTCCCAGAGCCCAGGATCCGATCCGAGAGCTCCATAAACCGATTCCTGCTGGCAATTCAGCTTCACGGAGGTTTAGCACAAGTTGAAAACTGGGGGAAAGACGGAGCGCCTAGTTTTTAATTCTAACTTCCTGCCTTATCAGATATGCAACTACAAGGCATGTGCATTAATAATTATGGGTTTCGGTCTCTTTGTCCGCAAAATAGGATTAATAAGATCTGCTTCAAATGATTTTTTACAGGAATTAGGGATACTATATGCAAAAATCTCTGCAAATAATAAGCATTCAATTAAAATAAGCTATTAATATTTGTAAGTACCCATTCAGATAGTATTAGGGCAAAGGAGAAAAGATTCCAAGTAGACTCTGTATTACTACATTGTAGTTCTAAGTCCTTAAAGAATTTTGGCACCAAGAAGTAGTGTAAAAGTATAAATAATTAATTGAGAGAGACAGAGCCAGGAAGTTCCTGATCAGCTCTTTCATCTTCTGAGGGATTTACCAATCCCGTTTCCAACTCAGCTCTGAATTCAGTTGTATAGGGAACCAGCTAGCCGCTTCGGCACCTCTTGCTCAAATATCTTCACTTATTTTACAATTTTCAGTCATCCTCATGTGTCTAGGATACTACAGGTAACAGTCAATGTCTCAGCAAGTTACCAAGGGAATAAAGTGGTCTTTGGAAACAGCCTTAGTGTGAAGACGATTCCTTGGGCAGTGATTCACCTGTTAGAGCCATTCAAGAAGAAAGACCATTTCGACCTAAAGCACAAAAGACCAAGAGCCCATGTCACTACTTGTTTATTCATATTAAAGTCCTGATAATTAGGATAAAACATGAATATCTGAGAGTTAGAATGACTGTAATTAAGGCAACACTGAATTCAGTTTCTTTTCAAATTAACTAGGTATAAAATTAGATTATTAATGTATTGAAACATGACATAGCAAATTATCCCTCTCGCTAATTCTTGGTATATTACATTAGGAATCCTATTTAAAGAGAGTATAAGTAAGTGAGAAAATTATTAAAACATTATCTCAAACAAAGCAGGACATCATGTAGAGAAAATTAAACTCCCTGTTCCTGTGGAGGTGGTGGATAAGGAGATAAATTTGCAGATCTGGAAGGGTCACGTTGCCCTGTCTTATGTGCCATGGTCAAGTGGCTCCCACTAAACTACGTTTTGGTCATGCTTGCTAAGTGCCTACGAACTGAGTCCTGGCATTATGATGCTTCTGCATCTGCTCTCCCTCAAAGGAGCCTATAAAGAACCACAGGCTTCCTTTGAATGTCTTCTTGCATCTGATGGATCAAGGAGGAGCTGATAGGCCTCATGGGGCCCACAAAAGTCTAAGGAAAAATAATATTTGGAACAACAACAACAATACTCAGCAGTTCCCCAGGGTCACACTGTGCAAGATTTGGACAGGTTTTCTTTTTTTTTTAATTTAATCTATAAAGCAACCCATGGTATCCTAAAACTGCTCCTATTCATACATGAGAAAACTGAAGCTTAGTGAAGTGAAGTGAATTCCTCAAGTTCCCCCAGCCAGCAATCATTTCAGATTGTTCCCCAAACACATGCTTTTTTCTCTACCGAGTCCTTCACCTTCTGGTTCTCATCATCAATTTCCCAGATACACAGTCAGTCTCTACCTTATCACACATGATGGTTTTATTGGGTAAATGCATCTTCAGCTCATCACTGGATACTCTCCATCCAAGTTTGCTCTGTTTTGTTTCAGTTTTCCATGCGATCTCTACCCAGTAGCATCTGTGATACTGTTGATTTCTGAGTTCTTGCAGAGCGTGGATGGGCCTTATGGAATTTCCCTTCAGTACCAGTTAACATAATGTCACACACCAAGAGATTAATCAAACAAGTTTTCTGTCCAACGTGGTGTCTTCACGCCATTTAGGAAATGGAGCATGTTTTAGGGACAAGACAAAGATAATGAGCCTGTCTGTTGTCCAAACGATATAGAGTGGCTGTCTCCTGTGATGTCCATTTGAACAAGCAGGACATAGATGGCTTTTAATTCATTAGGGAGATCTTCTATGCCTACAAGTTCTGTCCAAGGCACCTGCGTCCAGACCTAAGGTTGGGTTCTGGCTCTATAACTTACTATGTGTGCAGCCTTGATAGAGTGTGCTAAGAGTTCTCCTATTTAAAACAGTCCCACTAGTGATTTTATGTTTTGTTTTCTGGCTCAGTCTTGATCCATTAGACCATTGTGGCTGACCAGGCCTATTCTCTTCTTGGCACTGATGGCCCCAAGCCTTGGCCGCACTCTGCATTTTGCCTGGTGTCTACTCTATACATCAATCATTGGAGTGGTGATAGAGACATCTCACAGCTGGACTCAGCATCTCTCTGACCATCCTGAGAGCCCTGAAATTAGTCCCTTCTGAATTCCCTGCCAAATATTCAGCTGCCTACAGAGATGGAGGCCCAGGAAGTTGGACTCGAGTCTTCTCTCTGCACAAATGGGCTGCATCTCTACGTTCACTCTCTAATGTCCAGTGAGGATATGGAATAAAGCTGTGAGAGAGGAGGCACACAAGGAAGTCACTTCTTCTCTGGGCTTCAATTCTCCCCTGAACTCGCCTGACTCTACCTTCCAGAATTTTCCAAAAAGTAGAGATACAAAAATTGAAAGTCATGCTTTGCACATGCCTGCCTCTTCTGCCTCCCTTATTCACTTGAAACTGGAAGGGCTCCCTTCCTTCCTCATGAGAAGAGGTCACATCCATGTCGTGTCCTCCATCTCAAGAAGCGGCTGTCACCTCACAGTTCCCAAGGGTCCCAATTCCAAATGAAGAGCTGGAGGAATAGATGGGAGAAGGGGATAGAGATTATCCTGAATTTGTTATTTTATTATTCTCATTTCATACTTTTATCACTTAATAATCATGGCAGCCCCTTTTGCATTTCATACAGAAACTGAATCCCAGAAAAACTAATTCTCCTGTCTCTGTCACATAGTAATTGACCACTATTTGTCTGACTACAAAGACCTCGCTTCTTCCACTCCACAACCCCACCGCGCACTACCGAAGATACTCACCAGGGCCCAATATGCCCTTCCCTGTCTTGTTTCAGGTAACTAAGACTTCACATAGGAATGAGGACTGGGTGGCCTTTCAGGTCCTTTTAAGACTGAAATTCAATGGTTCTCCATTTCTGCTGCTGTTATGTGGGTACAGATTCCAGCGACTATTTTTTCTTTTTCATCTTCCCTTCAAAGCATATATGAAAAGACTGAAGGAAGCGAATTGAGCCCCTTTAAAACTCTCTGAAGAACCCTCCAATTGCATCATGGCAGTCACATAATAGCCGTGAGAGGAGGTTTTCTCCATAATTCACTCAATGCACCAGAGCTGGACACGAGATACATAATTTATACAGGCAATTACACATCAATTGGTTATTAAAAGTGTCCTCATTGAGATGTACCGTATTGAGGATGCAGAGATAAATCTGGTTCCCCAGGTAACCGGCTCCAGCTCACAGACAGAAGGCAAATTTTCTGATTTTGGATTGGCGCAACTTCTCTTGACCCTGCTATTCTCCGTGCCTACCGCTTGGTGTTCTGCCTGCGCGTGGGTGGATGAAGACAGGCGAAGCCAGAAAAAAACAAAAAAGCCACTGTAGGAAAAGCAGCCCTGTACTTTTCTTGGAGCTCTTTCTTCCTAGGAAAAACAATTATTTCCCTAATTAATTAGACATTCACCCATCATTCGTCAGTTCATCCATTTGAACAGTAAGTACTGACACTAACTGCGGTGCTGGATGCTGCAGGAGACCGAGGATGGAAATGGTGCCATCTCTCCCTTTGAAGTGCTGGCTGTTTAGTGAGGAGAAACACAGGCAAACAAATAATTGCAAATATTTTGAAAAGTGCAGAAATACGAATGAAAATGTGATGGAGAGCGTCCTTTGTTCTCTCCAGGGCAGCTGGGAAAGGCTTTCACATAAAAGATCGGTGACAAGCAGAGACCTATGATAATAATGAGAGTTCACCAGAGAGTGAAAAGGCAGTCTACAAAGATGAACAAAAGAGATGTAAAGGCACACTGTTTTCCATCTAATTAAGGATGTGATGCATATCTGGGGGAAACAATTGTGTAAGACACTGTTGCTTTTATAACTCTGGTCAAAAAAAATGTTGAGTGATTCTCCTGTTAACAGTGCGAATTGGTAGTTGAGGAAGTTGTGCTGTTGTTGTCATCACTGCGGTTTTCCTAAATTTTATTTTGTTTGCAAGTGACACATTGTAACTGCATATTTATGGACTACATCGTCGTGATGTTTCAACCCAGATGTGCCTTGTGTAATGATCCAATCAGAGTGTTTGGCACATCCATTGCCTCAAACATCTATCACCTCTTTGTAACGAAACCATACGCAATGTCTTCTTCCAGTCATTTCAAAATGTATGGCATGAGACAGTTTCCTTTTTGTTTTGTGCAAATACAAAAATTTTGTTTAGCGAGCCTAGAGCCACACGGATGAATTCTTCACTTGATCTTAGCCAAAAGGCCGAGAAGCGATAACAAATGGATGAATTCTTAAGCTCTCTGGGTGATTGTTTTGGAAATGGGACAAGACAACTCCCGAGGAAAACCAGGTCAGTGTTAGACGATTCCCTTCCTGAGTTCTCTCTTTATGCCCGAGCTGGTTCCTTAAGGCCCCTTTTATATATCAGCTCCCAAAGCAGTTTGCTTAATGTAATCTAGTCAGTTGTGTCCTCAGAAGAGCCTATGTTTTTCCAGTTGTGTTTAAGATTTGGGAAGATGCCCAGATACACTGACAGTCCTTTGGCACCAGTTCCCAAGGATCTTCCTTAGAAAAATGGAAAGAGTGACTCCAGAGACCAGGCACTGCCAAGGTGCAGAAATGCAGCCGCCTCTGTCTGCACCATGCAAACATCACCAGGGTCTCATGGGGGCAGATGCCAGAGCAGGGGGCTAACGTGTTGGAATAAAGAGGAACTTCCCTCGGTGAAGCTCAGCGTGCAAAGCGGAACAAAATGGCAGTGTTCACTGTCCAATCCATGAACAAAATATATTAAACACAAAACATGTTATAAGACACTACTGGGAACACAGGTAGCTTTTATAACCTTATCAAGGAGAAGATACCATGCAAATAATGCAAAGAATAGCTCAGTCACTTTACAATCAACTTTCTACTTGCCGTGCTAAGATTTCAATGGCCTCAAAGGCAATTTTTAGTGACAATATCATTTCTTTAAGTACTCAGAAGTAAGAAATTGTCAAGAACTCACCAAAAAAAGTCATACTTATCCCTTAGGAGCTGTTGCTATGAAAATGAGTTACTTTATAGCTTATTCACCCATTGGTTTTATTGCTTATCAAAGTGAGAAGAAAGAAATTAACATTTATTGAGCGCTTGTTAGAAGACAGTCAACAGCTAATGTTTGTTGTATGTGTTATTTCATCTTAGCTGCCCAAAGACCTGGGAAAGTTAATATTATTAGGATTCACTAGAGATGCAGAAACTGAGCTTCAGGGGACATAACACCTAACAGAGTAAGTGACCCCGCTGGAATTACCCAGCCTATCACTTTCTCTGAGATGTCGTCATCTTCCTAAGTGGCTTTCCTGGACAATGTCCCCCAGCACAGTTAACCGAGGAAGATAGGAAGATTTGCACAGTCTACCGTATCCCTCCCTGTGTATCTATCCTGTGATGAGAACAGAAGTGAAACACAGTTGGGCATCCACACCAACTCACCGACTTAAACCGAAACTTTCCACAGATACCTGTTCACTCACTGCTCCATATCATGAACACTGCACTTCCTATACCATTCCGAAGGCCTGGGTTAGAGCGGTGAGCAGAGCATTTTAAAACCTCCTATCCCCACTATTTCCATTTGAGAGTAGGAAGACCATCACAATACTACAAACATGATGAATAAGTAAATATTACAATGTAGTAAAAGATAGAAGTGTTGTGGAAAAAGAAACAGCAGTGACATGGAAGCCAGCCGTAGCTGTGGGTCTCTGTCAGATAACCAGAATTGCTACATTTGATTGATTTAACTTCAAGACAAAGGAAAGAAGTATGCATTTTAGTTAGCTTGTCATTTCCCCCCCCCCAAAGGTACATTTTTTTCATGTTCAACATAGTAAATATAGCTCAAGGACCTTCTGATTATCTTTATGAATTTGGAGGTTGGGAATCAATTGTTTATTGTCTCCTTTTTTCTCTATCCTAATTAGTCATCGAAACTTAAGTGCAAAAGATTCATAGATGAAACAGGAAGAACCAAATGAATAAATAAATAGTAACAAGGAAATGTGAAAATTCAAGGGTAGGTGGAACTTAAAGCATGCCTTAAGCAAGCCCATTTCTCACTAAAACCTTGTCCTCTACTTCTGTGGTCATGACCACCAAAATAAGGTCTTATCCGTATGTAAGAGATGGTGGAAGAGTATTGATACAAGACACTGCACCAATATAGTGCATTCAACCAGGATGGAGAGATTACTGTCGAGCATGTTTATTCTCCAGAAACACACACCCCAGTCACCTGTGGAATTATAAATCCTTGAGAACAGAGTTAGTTCTAGTCACTGAGTTATCACCCCAACATGGGGGCAGCTTCAAATGACCATATGGTCCCACAGATCAGTTTTGTGTGGAGTCCTTGCGAGGCACAGATCAGCCATCTTCTTGGTAGAGACAGACTCAGAGAACACATCATGAGGAGATAATGAATCTGATGTGCCTTCTGGACCCTAGACCTTTTCGTAGGAAAGAAGGAGCTATGTTCTTCTGGTCAGGGAAGAATTTATTCCTCCCTCTAAACTCACTGTGCCTGGAAGACATTCCAGAAGCAGGTCTTGCCTCTGGAGTATTTCTTTACAGATACATAAGGAATATAGAATGAGATGTCAAAAACTACATTCCATATGAAAGGAGAGAAATCAGCTGACTTCCCCCTGTGAAAATCTCCCATGGCGGCAAAGAGACCCGATTAACAGGAGAGTGTAAATCAGAATAATTCAGTCTTCTTGCTACTTCCCCACAGCCATCCTCCAAGGGCTGTTTGTCACTAGGTGTTTTTGAAGCGCAGACTCCCCTGGGACTCAGATCCCTTTTATCCCCCCTGTGCAAGGCAGGGCCTACTAATCGCACTGGGGAGACGACTAAAGCTGCTATTTCAGGAGGCACAGGGGACTGCAGGGCGGGGGAGGCGGGACTAGCAGTGGCCCTGTGTCTCAGCACCCTCTCCTTCCTTCTCATGCCCCTTCCCTTCCTCCATGGTAATGAGGCTGGTTAGCAACACTCATGCTTTAAACAAAGAAAGTTCCCTCATCTGGAATTACTCACCATTGCCCTTCATGTCCCTCACGACTTTCACATGTTTCTCAAAGAACCTCTCTGTAATAGACTCATCTGATCCTCCTTTTTCACCCTTTTCTATGGATCTTTCAATGTGCTCTCCCGGTGTTCACATTTTCACAACATTCGCTTCTGATTCTTCTTGAGTCCTAAACTGATAAGCAGGCTACACAAACTCTCAGAGACTTATTAAAAGGCAGTAACATAGGCATCACCGTCGAAACGCAAAGCACACTGAATTTTCTGCAGTGAGGGTGGGTACTCTGTGTATACCCAGAGCAGAAGAATCACAAAATTAAACGGCTCCCACAGATAATCTTAATCTGAGCACAGTATTCAGGCACACCTGTCATCTCAGTACCTAGAAAGCTGAGGCAGGAGGACAAACAACAAAAAACAGCAATGACAAAGAAATACGAGACACAGTTCTCAAACAAATCTTGTAACATTTCCCTCTTTTCTATCTCATTGGTCTTCTAACAGCACTGGTGGCAACAGATTCACCTGAATCTGGAAGAAGCCCTTGCCTTATGCTCACTGGCCCGCTGGCACTGAAATATATTAACAAATAGAAGCCCTGACCCAGCTTCCTAAGAGTCCTCCACAGGGCACAGTCTTCCATTACCCAGCACAACCACTATCCATGTGAGGAGGCACCCGGCCACCCGACAGGATCACAGCATCACAGGCTGCTCTGCAGGCGACAGCATCCTCCTCCCCTCCAGGCTTCTCACTCTACTACGTCCTCCTGACTGGTTCTTCTCACCTCCAAGTGGGAGAAGGAGAAAAGAAGAAAGAGACCCAAAATAGGAAGGCAAGCTTGCTCACCTCCATCCTTTCTGTCAAAGGCTGCCTTCTCACACCCGATAAAACCACAGCCAGGAGTTTTGCTTGTTTGACCTTCATGCCTGAGCACCTAGCAGGAAAACTGCTATTAACTGCTGCCCTTAAATCTCTCTGAGTGTGGCCTTCCGCTGAAGCCCTCACCCCAGTATGTAATTATTTCTTATGTCTTAAAGTTTCCTCTGACCGTCGCCACCTCGTCTTTCTCTTTTCCCCTGGAAGGCTGCATTACTTGGAGAAACAAACCTTATTTTGTGGATGCAGGGGTTCTGTTTAAGGCAGTGGCGAATTACAGCAGGGATATCAGCACTGTGGGCAGAAACATAAAAAGTAACATAAACTTCCAGGGGAACCACTTGGAAAATATGCCTACATAAGACCCACTGAGGGTCAGGAAAGAGACAATCTTTGCCTCATATTTGCATTGTGTTTTAGCACTTATAGACCCGTTTTCCCTAATCTTCCCTCTTAATTACTCCCTCCAGCATAGGCATAATTAGCATCCACCATGCAAGGGAGGAAGACTGAGGTTCTGAGATGCTAAATGACGTGTCTAAGGTTCCACACTGCTAGACAAGACCCAGGGTTTGTTTTGTTTTTGTTTTATTAAAAAGAGGGGAACAAAACAAAAACTAAGCATTAGAAAAGAACAACTGAGAAGCACTAAGCCAAGTGTGGAGACCTGAACACGGCCCTGTGCCTTATTCATGAAGCTAGCACGGCTGCTGGAAGGAGATGAAGCCAGGACCCCACTTTCACTGGACCCGAACCTTACCTGCCCCACAGCTGTCAGAGCAGGTCAGGGCCTGGTCCTGTCCTTCCTCTGACATTGCACAAACACTGCTTATCCAGTGCAGTTTCCGCTCCTGCACACCAGGACTTCAGAGCAAATGATCACTGCTGTCTGTCACACCTCAGAGTCCTGGAATCCCCCCACCCACCCCCAGAACCTTGAGCCCAAGTGGATACCTAGCTCTACACTGATTCCGAGAATGAAAGGGAAAAGATCTCGTAGATGAATTTCTCTACTTTTTAAATTATCAATATATTATTGTCTATTGTCTAAAAATCCCTCATCTCATATCCACATCCCCTTTCTACCCTGCCTTAGTCTATTCTTCAAGTCTGAGCATTTGAAAAGCAGGGGAAAGAACAGAAGAAAAAGAGAGCAAGGGGAAAAGGAAGGAAGGGAAGAAAGAAGGGAGGCTGGATGCAGAGGGGAAAGGAAGGAAAGAAGAGGAAAAAGAAGAAGAAAGGGGAAAATAAGCTCTACAAGGCCCTTGCTGTGCAGGTGGCTCCAGTCTCTGTGTCTGCTCTGTTATCAGTGGACTTCACTCCAGGGATGACACACTCTGCAATTTGTATGGCAAAGACACATTTTTTGAAACCAAACTGGTTATTATTGCAGAGGCTCCTGCCTCAAGCAAACATCTGAATGTTTTTCTCCCTGAAATCTGAGCATATTCACCACACTGTGCTGCGTTCTTGGACTTGTAATTAATCACAGCTCGTTTCAGGCTTGGTTAATTAATACCGAGACCGGGGACCCAGTAGAAGTCCCCAATTTAATCTGCAGTGTTTTAAAATTATTATAATCTGCTAAAGGAAGAACCATTAGATCTTCAAGGACATTGGAAAAAAATTCTAGCAGTGCATTGCCAAGAATTAAAAGAAATAATGTGGTAGTCTTGGTGAAGGAGAAACCCTGACACACTTGGTTCCACTTTGGCGAGGTGGCATCTGTCCAGCAGGGGGAGCAGAAACTGAACCCCAAACACCATGTAGACTTCAACAGACAACTGAAAGATGGATAAAGAATCCCAAATGCAGGCCACCTGCACATTTCAGGACTAACATAATCAACATAGCAAAGGGACAGATTCCCATGTAGTCTGGTCTGAGAGAACTGGGGAAAAGTAATTATTTAAGTCTGTATTCTACACTTCCACTGAGACACTAAACGGGGAGAGTCCCCGAGAATGATCTGCACTCCACAAGAAAAGGGAGGGGGACATTGTTAAAACGACATGATTCCAAGGGAATCAAAAAATAGTTCACCTGAAATTACACTCAATGGTTAGTGACTCGTCACACTGAACCGCAAATTCTACTGCTTCGTGCTTTGTTTTCTGGGACTGTGACTCTCCTAAGCTGGAGAAGGAACACATTTCTGTGTTTGGTGAATAGTTAATTCTTACAGATCAAACACAACTTGATCACCTTTCAGCCATGATTTATATACATGCCACTTCCTGCCAGCTCCTTACCTGGAGATCAGCAGTTGAAGACTTCTGATTTTGAGATGAACAACAGGAGTATGCATGCTCTCAGGTTATTACTAGACCAATGCTGAAACATTCTAGAAAAAAGGGATTTATGCATAAATAAGTATCCGTGTGTAAGGAACTCTGAAGGAATGGCTTTCTGAGACGCTCGGCATCGTGTGCAGCTCTGCCGTTCTGTCTCTGAGAGGACCTGCTGCCCTGCTTCCCACGCCGCTTGCCCACTTCGGCCACTCCAGACCTCCTTCATCCCCAGCACCTGGATTTGCAGCCTGCTGG
Organism: Dolichotis patagonum; assembly: GCA_004027295.1. Taxonomy (NCBI): domain Eukaryota; kingdom Metazoa; phylum Chordata; class Mammalia; order Rodentia; family Caviidae; genus Dolichotis; species Dolichotis patagonum. Next base: position 118,788 of record PVJX010002277.1, read on the forward strand.
AGCCTCTCACAAATGCTCCCTTTGCCCTGGCTGCCATAGGGATTCTGCTCCTACCTCAAGATCCACACAAGACATCCTTTTACTCTGAGGCCTTCCCTGTCACCTGCAAGCATTCTTCCAAAACTACTGCACCTACTTTTGTGCTGAGGTGTCTGTGACCTCACCATGCTGCTGTTGGGAGCAGCTGCAACTGGAGAATCATCACACCTGTAGAGCTGGAGCAAGGTCATCGGGACAACAAACAGCACCTGGGGCAAGCCACGTGCACAGGCTGCTCCAGCCCAGAAAACAGCAAGTCCCAAGACAACCCAAGCAATGGATGGCTGTGTAAAGGGGTCTCATGTGACTTTATCTTGATAAATATATAAATAACCCCCCCACAGTGGTTGAGCAGTTTCTTTCCTCCCATCTGGAGAAAGGTCTCCATCCACCTGATCCCAGCTTCCTGTGTCTTCTTTGTTTCTTCACCTTCTCTCCAACCTTCATGATCCTCCATCTGGGAAGTTCGGGGGCCACATGGGTTGTGGCACTCTGCTTTCTAAAGAATTTGTGCATATGTTTCCTTACATATGCAGCCTCTTTACAGTCCTGTATCACTTAATGTCTAGAGCAAGTTCTGAGAGATGAAAACAAGCACTGAGCAATTAGGTGATTTTTGTCACTGTGTGAATATCTTAGCGTGTATTCGTACAAACTGAAGAGGTGCAGGTGAGAAACTCCACGTGTCCTCTTCACGCACATAAAAGACGTGGTCCACATGAGACATCGTGAGCCTGCTGCATTCTGTGCTCTCACAAACCTCTTGAGTGTAGAAAAATCCTCTTCGATAAAAAATACGTAGTACAGTAACTGCATAAGCCAGTAGCACAGTAGTTTATTAACATTAGCAAATATTACATATCATATAATCATATTGTCGTCATTTTGTGCCCCTGAAGAGCACTAGATTTGTCTATGCCAGCAGTACCACAAACATGCCGAGCCATGTGTTGTGCTACAATGATATGAAGATGGTCACAATGTCACTAGGTGAAATTTTTCAACTCCATTATAATCTTACAGGGTGACCACTTTATATCCAACCTGTCACTGACCAAAAGATCATTACGTGGTGCAAGACTATAATACATTATGATAGATAATAAACATATAAATAGTTACGAACATCTAAGTCTGTACCTCCAGACTGTAGGGTTCCCAAGAGCGATGCCGCTGTCTTTTCCCACTTTGATACACACAGCTCCTTGGGCAGAGTCAGTGCCACGGTTGTGCTCAGTGCTTATTACTTGAATGAATCAGTTGAATGAATAAGTGGAGGTCACTTGGGGTCTAGTCTTATTTTATAAAAGGAAACTAAAGCACTAGCAGGGCAAATTACTTGTCTAAAGTCACACAATTAATTATCAAACATATTTGGCATAATTCCAAGCCCCAGAGCGCTCATTTCCTGAGGTAGGCAGCCTCAGAAAAATGTCTGCTCTTTAGAACTGCAGTATCTGCGAGAAACCACACAGTGACAAGAGAGACAGAGCATGGCAGGACGGGAAATTAGGGATCTGTGAGTCCCCGAGGAGTGGGCAATATGCAGAGCCAACATCAGAGCCCAGCGTCACCCACTTGGACGTGCAGCTCCAGGTAAGGGACAGCCACATAGGCTGAAAGTGCCATGTTACAGAGCCAATGAGTCCCATCTGTGCCTCATCCCATTCCTGAACAGGAAGGAGGGCAATTTAGAGATTTAGATGGAAAAAAAAGTGCACAGCAAGGCACTAGAGAGAAGAGATATGTCCACAAGTCAGTGCCCAGAAATATTTCCCAGAAATATTTCAGCGGTAAAGGTGCAGGGAGTTGTCAGGAGGGCTGATGATCCCAGGGACACTGTCAAGGTCACAAGGCAGCATTGCATGATACCGTGGCTCAGTGCTGTTCTTGTCGGATCTTCCTTGTATGCAGAAGCAGCGAAACACCCAGCTAGGTACCCTCGTATGATTTTTTTAATAGTCAACAACTGTTTCTCAGTGTGGAGCCAACTCAGAAAGGAACAGATCCTCAGGCTGTGAGTTACTGAAGTGTGATCGCTGCTGAAAGCCACACGTTCTTGGAGGAACGCACTTTGCTGTTGGAGGCTGTGGAAGGGAATCTCACTTCCACACAGCTTTGGGGAGTGGCAGCTGCTGGCACTAGGGAATGAAAAACGGATGTGTATCCCCTTGTGTGGCTCAGCGTTTCATAAATTTCTTCTTCAGCCTGTCCCCAATTAACCTCTGCTTCAAGACAACATGTTAAAACATAAATGCTAACTGAAAATGTCCTTTATTGTAGCCAAGCGACTTCCTTTGGGCCTTCCAGGAATTGTGGAACGGCAGGTAAATGTCCAAGGCTGCCATCAAGTCCTGTAAGGCAGGAAGCTGCTGTGGAGCTGTCAGGAGAGGCTGGGAAAGGTTCACCGAAAATCTGCCACTCTTTGCAGTGCTGAGAGCACCGTCTCAGAGGTGGCATCCTGCTCACCAGGTGGTCTTTAGACACTGACTCAATTCTCAATTCTCACCTGTCTCTGAGTACTTAATCCATGGTGCCTGCAGCTGAGTGCTCTGCCCGGGACTCTCCTGGATGTTCTCATCCTGTCTCCTGTGTCTCTCTTCCACCGCTGCCATGGGACATTTTGTTTTTGCAGTTGAGGAAGATACATGATTCTAGACATCTCCAAGACACTCACTCCCAGGCTGTGTTTACACTTCCCAGATGCCAGTATGATCTGTTCCGAGTTTTGCGTATGTGGAACATGGAAGTCCAGGACCGTGTGCGTCTCCCTGGGTTCTGCCCCATCCAAACCTCTCCATGCCTAACTGTGCTCGAAACTCTCTTCTGGAAACCATCTGCTCCCATGGTGAGCAGGTAGAAGAGAAAAGGAGGTATAAATGGAAAATAAAAATATGTGTAAGTGTGTTTATGAAGTGTAACTGCGCTACACTTCTTGGGATTAAACAAAAAAGAAAAAAAATGAAACAATGCTCCCTTGAAATAAAATAGACCCATATCTGGGACTGGAGCTTCAGCAAGGGCCCCAGAAACCCCACCCTACAATCAGAGTTAACTGTCACTAGGCAGCTGGTATAAAATTCCATCTGCCCAGGAGCCCCAGAAGTGGTCTGGGAGCCCCTAAATGTCTTTCCTGCGAGGCAGAGACAAATACAGCACCTCACATGCAAAGGTCTCCAGATTTTACTTTTAGAAATCTCAGAATAAGATTTCACTGAAGTCTATCTCCAAATGTTCAGCAAGGAGGTTTCTTCAAAGAAAGTGAGATGAGGGAGGCGAGAAGAGGTCAAGAGTGGGGGGAAGAGGCTTCTCGGAGGCCTTGGCAAAGGCCTCCTAGAGCACAGCTGAGGAGGGCGACCGCATTCTCATCCTAACTGGCTCCCTTCCGATGTAAAGGCCTCCTAGAGATTCCACCTTCTCCTCTTAAGTTTCTTTATTCCTGGAGCCTCATGCAGTGTCAGAAGAAAAAGCGACTGCTGTGTCAAGAAAACAGCAAGCCGGAAGGGGAGGGCAGTCACTTTTCAGGGGCGTATCAAAGATTGCCGCTAGCACCAGCCATGCACAGCGTCGTCCTTTGGCCCTCTCAGCCCTCTGTCTCTCCTGTCCCCTCCCCCTACCCCAGTGGAAAGAAATGTGGCCATAAAGTGTGGCCTGAGGGCTTCAGGAGGGCATTTCCACCTATGATGAAAGGGATCGGAAGGCTCCCTCTCCAGTCACAGCTCCTTTGTTACCATCAACATCTCACCCCCAAGGGCCACTGCTTTGGGGAGAGGCATTAGTCTCCATGGACCAGTGCTAAAATGCACATCGGTTCAGATAGCTATGGTCACCCAGGACACACACACATACACACACATCATGTCACATCACATCATATCTATGTTATAATAAATTAATAACACAGACATCCCCTGCTTTCTGGAATCTCAAATCTTAAGAAAAATGTGGGTTTCTTTAAGCGATACACATTTGCATTTGCAAAATATAGATGTTGTACTGTAAGAGTTTACTTGTTGTAGTGAAAGGAGGTCTGGATTTAGAATTAAAAGATTTAAGTCTAAATTTCAGTTTTGCCGTTTACTAATAGATGGATCAACTTGGACAACTTACTTCGTCTCCCAGAACCCCTTAGCAGATAATCCACACTCAATATGTGCCTGCTAGTTTTTAGTATTGCTATGATTACTACTCTCATTATCAGTATTTAACATTATTATTGAGTGGAATCGCCCACAGCAAAGCAGCACCTCAGAGCCTCTCACCACCACGGTCCGTCCCAGCAGCTGCCAATGTGCATACCCATCCCAGGAACGTGCTCCTATCTGGCTTCGGAAAACCCAGACTTCTCCCCTTGTGCCTTGCCCAATCTTTCTGAAATTATTTTTATAAAACAGAGATCTCTTCTCATGTCATTGCCTTCTTCAAAAGCCACCCGAAGCTCCCTTACCCTATAGGACAATTTCCATCTTGAATAGAGAGTGCTTGACAAACCAGTTATGTAATCTCCAAGTGGGAGGAGGAGGAACAGAGAATAGAGAGATCATAGCTAAATTTAAATTTTACTTTTATAATTCCAACCTTTCTTAGTAACAATTCTCTGTGACAGAAGAGGAGAATGAACTAAACAGTCCCTGAAAGATTTTTATTCATTCATTCATTCATTCATTCATTCATGCAATGATTATTTTTGCTACACCTAACTATGTACTATATACTGGAAATCCAGCAATGAGAATGATTGAAGATGTTCTGGTTTAGGGCACTTGTAGTTCGTTGGGAAAGACAGGCAGAGGCAGACAAGCAGACAATGCAGTAGTAAAGGATCACAAAGGTAAAGCTGAGGGCTCAGAACATTTCTGAATGCAAAGATCCAGAACCCACCGGTATAGCAGGCAGTAATCCAAGGGGATATAAGCGACAAAATGCATTTATCATATTTTCCCACTGTTTGTAGCCTTTTCTCCTACAGAACCAGTTATTTCAAAGACTTAGGATCTAATTCGGATTCTCTGAGGTACAGCTATATTTGAGTGTGTATGTGTATTAGCTGGAATACATTTCTGAAATGAGAAGGCTAGCTAAATGGGCACATCCTAGGTCCTTAAGACACGGTCCCATGGAGCTACTTTATCCCTGACTTTCTAAACTAGCAAAATTTCACTGTCCTTCTCTTCAAATGGCCAGAAGTCTCTGTATCTGGCCACAGTTTCTTGAAAGTACCCTTCATTCATCTCTTTTGAAAATTCTTTCCAAAGTTCAGCGATGCTTTTCATAATGCCAAAGACTTCAGCAATCTTTAGTTGTAAGGAGAGTAGTAATAATGTGCTCCTCTAGCTGGCGGCATCCACAATTAACCCTATCAATGTAAATAGAGTAGCTGTTATGCCTGGAGTATTGGCAGCTACACATTAGCAAATTCTTTCCCCCAAGCCTTCTTCCCAGCCTGCTCTGTTGAGTCATTATTCTTATCATTGAATTTTTAACACTGAATGTGTACCTAGCGCTGCCCTTAGATGCTGGCCAGGTAAGCTGTTGGAAAGGCTCCTGAATTTCCCTGGACAGCTATTAGTAATGTCATTACAATTTTTTTCACCATCTTGGTTCCCTGTGTTGTATTTTACTTTACAAATTAGACCACTTATGGTTCTCCTGAGTCAGCCTGCCCTACTGGGGCCTAGCACAACTTCCTGATGTCTGCTAGAGCTCTGTACTAAGCAGCAGACTATTGCTTCACCCCCAACTTTGTTAGACTCTCCACTGCTGAGCACTGCCCTTCATCCCAAGTACTTGTCCAGTTTTCCTACCTATTGCTTAGCCCTATCTGTTGCTGTTAATTCCTCAGATCAGAGCATGCCTTGCTTGTTGCTTTAAATGTCAAGATTTCCCCACTTACTAAAATTTCAAAAAATAAAAATAAATATTTCACAACCTGTCTTTGAGATTTTCAAAATTATTCACAATGTATGCACCCACTCATGTTATAAAATCCATTTGTATTAGTCAGGGTCTTACTAGAGAAAACAGATATAACACGACATACAAAAATGTGTAAGAAATTACAAGATTCACTGACAATGGTCAGCCACAGAGTCGAATGAGGAAGCCTGCAGAAAGTGTCTTAATCCAAGATCTGGATTCACCCCAGTGTCCCATGCAAGTCCACACCAGCAGGCCTAAGGCTCTCTGACAGACCAAAGGGTCTACGATGGAAGGCTGAAGAGTCTATGCTGGAAAGCTGAAGAGTCTATGCCGGAAAGCTGAAAGCCAGGAGACGACGTCCAAGTGGAAGGCAAAGACTGGAGATTCTCCAAAGAATGGAATACATTTGTCCTTCCTTCTTCCCTTTTATACCTCCAGGTGATGAGCCACCCTAGGGTGGGTCTTCTACACCCTTGGGTGTAGAGTTCCTAAATGCATTTAGTTAAGCTTCTAAATGTCTCAAGTTGACACAATCAATCAACCACTATTATTAGTGTTTTGTGAGTATGCTGGCAGTCAGCCCATCCAGCCCTTCTCTGAAACCATCTTTCTCTGAGTGCCCTTACTGGCCTCCCTCCTGTTTTTATCTGCCTGGGTAAGGACACATTATCATCCCATGAGTCTCCTTTCAGCACCTTACCTAGTCCTGCCTACCAAGCCCTAAGGAATTGAGGCGATGTGGAAAGAAGATACAGATACGTAGAGTGTAGGGCCTGAATCTAGCTCCACCACAACGGAAGAACAAACTAACTTGACTCAGTAGTGTTACTTTAGGTCATAAAGCATTGCAAACTAGCAAATCCTTGATCTGCTCTTTTCCCTTCTCTTTCCATGTACTACCAGGGGTCCAAGGTGTATAATGACCCAGGATTACATTAAAAGTAAAATGTTGGAAGGTATTATACTTAAGATCACTTAATTAAATGTATTTCATTTTATAATACAGGAGCATATAAATAAGGCAAAAATAAACTTTAGCAAATTATTTCCACATTAAATGACACTGATACCTGAATGTTTCATTATATCGACAACTGACAAGCATTCTGGAGCTTAGTGGAAGCTCCAGAATGTAATTCTGTCCTGCCTTAATTCAAGACAGAAACTGGCAATGATAGATTTCTCCCATGAGAGAACATCCCTGGGCGTGGCATTTGTGGTCCACATCACTGTCACCACACTTACCATGACCCTTTGTTATTGCAGACATTTTGCTAATGCCTAATGTTTTGTATTTTAATTTCTTGGCAGTCAGAGAACCTATATCTTACTACCATTTGCCAGATGTCAGAGAGGCTGTTAAAAAGTCCAACACAAATTAGCCATACTGGTGGTGATTTTTGAAGGACTACTTCAAGTTGAATTAATGACCAATGGACTTTGGAGTCAGCATATCTACAGTTGGTTTCACTGTGATCTTGTTGGTGAATAATTATACCACTCAGTAATACTCATTGTATTGAGTTGTTGTGAAGAAAAATAAGATGAGGTTTGTAGCATAGAATTTTGGTGTATGCCACATAGTAAGTGAGCTATTTTAATAGATTTTCTTAAAAACTATATGTGGAAAAATAAAAATTCTAACTTACCATTGACATTTATTTCCACTGCACTCTGAAGAGAATGCTGGTATTGCCCTTTTTATTCTTTTATCCCAGTTTTCCAAAAAGAATTGTGTTTCAACATAAGTCTTTTTGGCTCCTTTTAGTGAATTATAAGATAGGAAAACTGAAAGACAAAATATCACTTAAACTAAGACTAGAGAAGTCTAAACATGGCAACTGGGAGTGAGGAAAGTTGATGGGGGAGAAAAGATGATCTGAGGATTATTTCTGTGGTCCTTTCATCCCCTAGTACTTATGAGCATGGCCAAGGGCTATCTATTCCCTTTTGAAGATCTTGTGTTATTTGGAAATTACTCCTTTGGCTGTTTTGAGACTAAAACCTATAGGTCATTTTAAATACTAATATATATGACTGAGTGATAAACTCTATTAAATTCTTCAATCTCCAAAATGCGATCAAGAATATATTTGAAATCGTATGCAACTGGTTTTGTTTTTGTTGTTGTTTGTTCATTTGTTTTTCCAGTACTGGGATCTCACACATGCCAGGCAAGTGATCAGTCAGTAAGCCATACCTCTAGTCCCGGTAATGTTCTGGAAAAGAAACAAACTAATGTTGGCTTTCAGAAACAAATGCATCTCTTTGGGCGCTTAAACCCACAAAATAATGGGCCACAGTTCTACCCACAAATGCAGAGAATGATTTATTCTCTTGATGATTGGTGGGCACAAAAAATATGTGTCCTCAGGATCTTCACATTCTGAAAGCTTACCATTGATCAGTTTCAATCCATGTTTTGAACTCCTGTGTTTTTAGTCTTTAAAAGTAAAATTCAATGCTATCAGTCATCAACACGACAGGCTTGTAAGAAACACTTTCATGAAGACACTGGAGTTCTATGGTTGCTCTACTGAAAGACAATTCTGGGCTTCAGTGAATCTGAAGGTATTTCCTCCATTTTTACTTGTGCAGTACAAATCTGCAATGGCATAATCAATCTCTGAAAAAAGCAACAGACGTTATTAAGAAAATTGATGCTATTCTAGGCTTTGTTAGGAATAAGAAGGCACCACTGATTCAAGGTTGTGTCCTGTCATCACTGATAGTTGATTTTGAGTTATTTATTTCAGTATTTGATCTTATTAAACTTTTTTCCAGGTGATATCATTTAAAGTCATTGTGGCTTACGGACCACAAGTAAAATCTGCTGACTCCTGAACTATTGAATGAGTTCTTCAGGGTATAAAAAGGATAGGATAGAGAAAAGTAGACCTCAGCATAGAAAAAATATAATTGAGTTTCTTGAGAATTTGTTTCATTATTATAAAATTTTCCAACAATCAAATGCATACTAAAATCTCAGGACCCTGTGAGACAATTTTGTTGTTGTTCATTTAGTCACAATATATTTATTGAGATCATATTCTTAACACTTGCTAAGTGCTGTAAGTATATTATTACAATGAATCTTCTAAACAACAGTATGTGATATCATATTACCACCCCCATTCTGGAGACCAAAATGTGAAGTTCCCAAAAGAGTAAAAAGTTGATCAACTGGTAAGTGATGAGTATATGACTATAGATCACAGGCTCTCACACATTCAGTGTTCGAATGGTCATTGAGCGTAACCACCAATGTGCTGAAGAGTGTCTGCGGAATTTCCGGCAGGACTCAATACTTCACTGTGGTACTCCCTGAAAAATGAAAACGCTGACCACTTGTTTATAAATTAAGAATGTCAAGATGGCAAAACATGGGTAAACCAAGCACAGTCAATCTGTACGACTACATAGGTCTCACATGAAAGAAGCCAGTGCTGCTTTTCTGATTCATTTATCCAAAATTTATCCTATGAATTTAACAGGTTCTTGCTACTGTTTAGATAAGAATACCAATGGCCCCTATGGTAGAGGTGTGGCCCTCAACTGGGTGCTATTGGAAGATAGTGAAAACTTTAAGTGATAAACCAATGGGTGATCTTCCAGTCACAGTGGACGCACCCTTGAATGTCACATGGGGTCACGGGCTCTTTCTCTTTAACTTCCACTGTTTCTTCCTGTTTCTCTTTCTTTTTATTTTTCGCTTTTTTGCTCCTGGCTATGAGTTGAGTGGTTTGACTAAATCACATGTACTCTGCAATGATGAGCTGGCTCACCTTGGGGACCAAAGCAAGAAGACCAATGCATCCTGCAGCAGAACCTCCAAAACTGTGAGCCAAAGTAAACCTTTCCTCTTTATACATTGAATAAATACCATGTACCTTAATTATTTGTTCAAATGACAGAAAGCTGACTAACACAATTACTGATTACAAAGTTTGAGTCCTTTTTCCATTCAATCTCTTTACTATTGTAGTAATTTCACCCACATCCTTATGTGAGAAGAAAGAGGACACAGAAAAATTGGACCTGGTCCTATCAGCCAAAGAACACCAGGCTTCTAAGTAGGCATTTTCTTGAGTCTGACTGAAACAGATCCTTAAACAAGCTTTAATTTGGGAGCAGAAAAGGTAAAATAAGAAAAACAAAACAAAAATAATGAGAAAAGGCAAACTATAGCTTCTTTCAAACAAGGAACATCACTCACTTTGGAATAAAAATGTTAGTCTTGGATGCTGGCTCTGGCCTGCGGCCTGGGCTTTGGGCCACCACAGCAATCTCGGGACACACACACCTGGCCTCTGACAGTTACTGCCTTTGCTAAGATTTGGGTTTTAAGGATGGTGTGCGTTACTATATAAGTAATATGTTTGATTCACAAAGGTGCTGTATTTTAAGCAAAGCCATCCTGGCTGATAGAATATTGTGCCGATACCACAAATTCTCTCTATTGTATTTATTCATTTCTTTTCCAGGGTACATTCCCTGAGTACCACAAGCTGTGAAAGCTAGAAGCTCTTACAAAATTTAAGACAGACATATATTATCTCTAGCTGCCCACAACTATTGGCATTAAAGCTCTAGTTACAGCCACATCACAGGACTCTGTCCTGCTGGATACATCACAAGTCAGGTTAGTTACTGAATCATTTCCTCCTGGCCTCTGCTTTTCCAAAGCATTCCGGAGACTGAAAGTCTAGCCTGTCCAAAGAGTCCAAAGGCACCATTAGGGCATAAATCTTAATACTGAAAGCATCACCGAAATCAACAGGATTTGGCAGGTTCTACCATATATCAAAGGACACCGAAAGCAGGGACGAAGTGACTTTACACCATAGTTCATTCACCTGTCACTCAAGCAACTCTCAGAGTCAGAAAGTGTTGTTGCGTTATTCCTGGAGTGACCATACATCATGGGACTTTTAGCACAGTCTCAATTTCAAATATGCTCTTCTGCCGTCCCCGTAGGTGTACTTAGGCCTGTCTCATTATGTCCTGATTTGGGGTTAAGGAACTGTGTCGTCTCTGATTTTTTTCCTCATGACATCATAGTGAAATTGAGCTGTATAACCTTGTATGAGTTTCTTAAACCTCAAGGTGTCTAACCCGAAAAACATTGGGAACACAAGACTAATGACTAGGTCCATTATATTGTGTTTATTTTTCTTTCAGCAATAGAACACATTTTTTAGATTTAAATTCCCTGTTTTTAATTTTGTTTCAGAGTGACAAACTGCATTTATGTATATTTATGGCGAAAATGTGATACTGTGATATATGTATACAGTGTGGCATGATTCAAGCAAAATAATTAACATATCAATCACCTTATTTGCCTACCATTTTATATGCTGAGACATTTGAAATTTTTTCCTTTTAGTTATATTGAAATATATAGTACATTATTATTGAGTACAATCATACTGCTTTGATCTTAAAATCTATTACTTCTATTTATCCATAAACTTTGATCAACAACTTCTCCATTCTTCCATCCCCCACTCCACCACCTACCTCACATAACCTTTATACTTTCCATTTCTGAGCCCATTTTTAGGAGATCCCACTTACAAGTGATATTTTGTCATATTTGTCTTCACATAATAGCCTGCCGATTCCTCCATGTTGCACCAAATGACAAGATCTCTCCCCTTGTAAAGACACAATAGTATTCCACTGTGCATGCAGTATGTTCTGCTGTCTTTATTCATTTATCCACTGATGGACACTTAGGCTTTCCATATTTGCCTGTTATGAATCTTTTGATTCGTAACCAACAAATATGAGAGCATGGGAATCATTAAGATGCATTGATTATAGTTCCTTTGGATATGTGCTCAGGAGTAAGATCACTCGTTCATATGATAACTCTATTCTTAGTTTTCTGAGGAACTTAGAAACCATTTTCCACAGTAGTGGAATGGTTTTTTATTCTCACCAATAATTTCCCTTTGATTTCCATTCTCTGTGATACTAATATTTTATCTTTGGTAAAAGGCATTTTAACATATTTTAAATATTATACTGTACATGAGCACAATAGTTAACACTAATTAAAATAAAGAAGTTATAGTTAAATTCTGAGACTTTTCCACTTTTTCAATTACTTGAGATAGGTGTCTTATAAATCATTTCATCTGAAACTTCAGTTTAGGAAACTTGCAGCTCCAAAATCCTTAGACTTAGGATTTCTAAGTCTGCTTCAACTCTAACAGAAGCTATAGGAATCTCAAAATTGTGCTGAGTTCAAAGGAGTGGGGAGATAAGGGGTGAAAACAGATAGGAATACTTGGAGGAATACACAAATGAATACATGCAGGAATACATGCAGGAAATACATGCAGGAACACGTGAACATATGGAGGAATACATGGAAGACTATATAGAGGAATAGGTGGAGGAATACATGGGGGAATATATAGGAGAACACATGGATGAATATATGGAAGAACACATGGAGGAATAATTGGGAAATACATGGAGGAATACATTGAGGAACACATGGAAGAACACATGGAGGAATAATTGGGAAATACATGGAGGAATACATTGAGGAACACATGGAAGAACACATGGAGGAATACATAGAAGGAATACATGGTAGAATATGTGAAGGAACATGTCAGGGAACAAGTGGAGGAACACATGGGGAAATGCATGAAGGAATACATAGAAAAACACATAGAGGAATACATGGAGGAATACACTGAGGAATACATGGAGGAATACATGGAAGAGCACATGAAGGAATACATGGGGGAACACATGGAGAAATACATGGGGAAACACATGGAAGATAACATGGGGGAACACGTGGAAGACTACATGGGGGAACACATGGAGGAATCCATGGGGGAACACATGGAGGAATACAAGGGGGAACACATGGAGGAATACACGGGGGAACACTTGGAGGAATCCACAGGGGAACACATGGAGGAATCCATGGGGGAACACATGGAGGAATACGGGGGAACACATGGAGGAATACACGGGGGAACACATGGAGGAATACACGGGGGAACACAACGTGGAGGAATACACGGGGGAACACAACGTGGAGGAATCCATGGAGGAATACGTGGAGGTTTGCAGACCCCGCTGTCTGAGGTCCTCTCGTGTACATTTACCAACAATTCTGAAAGATAACTGTTCCTATTCCATTTGACTTGACTGAATCACTGAAGAAGTGACTAACTCATGAAATGACTTATCAATGAAGTGACTTGAAAATGAAAAGTTTACCATGAAATAATAGAAAACTTGCTGGTTTAGTGATAAGAAGGTCCACATTCTAAACTTGCTTCTTCCACAAACTAACTTGGCCAGTCACTTGATCTGCCACTTCTACAACTGTGAAATTATTGGTCATTTGTATTTAACCATTGTGCAATCTCTTCTGCCTTCAACAAGCTCAATGATGATGCTAAGAGATATAAAATATCTTACACAGAGCTCCAGCCCATTTCCCTCCTAAGAACAGGGGAAACCGCGTGTGTTTCCTCTTTCTCACGTCCACCTCAGCTCGGAGCTCTGTCCCATTCCATCGTACATTCTGATTGCCCTTGCCTGAGGTTCCAGAGCCGTAAACAGCAGTTTCAGAGGAAAAAGTAATTCTCTCCTACTTGGTAGGAAGGCCAAGAGGAAAGAACACAGGCTTTGGCGACAGATTAACCAGGGCTCACTTACTCACTTGCCCTTAGAACGCAGGACAGACAGGGTTCATGTTCTCCAAGGATGCTTCCTACTCTGTGCTCCTATGAAAAGTGTTTACAGCTAGAGACAGAGATAATTCGGTAACAGAAGGGCAATATCCAAAACAGATTCAAGAGCATCACCGCGTTCACACAGCCCTGGAAAGGTCCAGCACATTCCAGCTTTAATTTCCACTTGCTGCAGTCAGTCATTAGGAACTCCATGGTCTTGGGTATCCAAGGCTCAGGCAAAGCCCACAGCACCATCTTACAATAGTCCCCTCACCCATGACGTCACTGTTTCTGGGTTCAGCTACCAAAGATCAACCAAGAGCCAAAGCTTAGTAATAATTTAATAATGGAAAATTCCAGAAATAAACAATTCACAAGTTTTAAATACCTTTATGACAGTGTATTGCTATTAATCTTCTATTTCTTTGTTAGTATTATCATTAATTTCCTACTATGCCTAATTGATAAATTCAACATCTATTGTTGGTATGTATGTTCAGAGAAACGTGTTTAGGGTTTGACAGTATCTGCCATTTCAGACATTCCTTGGGATCCTGAAGCCTATGCCCTATAGATAAGAGACAGAAAGACTGGTATCACTAAGTTGGCACAACTCAATTCCCTCTTCCTCTTCAATACTATTAAGGAAATATGTTTCTATCAAATATTCTTGGGTATCTATACTCCGACTCCTCAGGGAATTCTTGTTCTTGCTAATGAGTGACAGAGTCAACTAAACAAATGCAGACACTCAAAACTTGAATGTGAAGACAATATGGACAACTATTTGGAAGAAAACAAAACAAGAGTCAATATGATAGAGAGTGAATATCTCCGATTGTCTAGTTTTGAAATTTTTGTCTCTTACATTGCTTTCTTGTGATCTGCTTTGCTCTGTTTTGTTGTGTTTATTTTTACCCTTTTGATATAATTGCATGTATATTTGAGTGGGTAAGATGGATGACCATATTGCTGTTTTTGTCAGATCATGGAGCAGAACTGTTAACAGTCTCACTGTTTGAATGTCTACTTTATATGTTTTAACTTTGTAATTTGAACAACTATTTCCAAGAAGTCAGTATGTAATTTGTCAAGTAATAATTTCTTAGGTTTTTTT